>PVJH01041946.1:0-14630 GCA_004026705.1 Nesogale talazaci | reverse complement strand
AAAGAATCCGCGCGCCCTTGGGCCTTGGAGCTCCTTCCGGGCTCAGATTTCCTCCTGGTTCGCAGAGGGTCTTGCGGCCTCACCTTCCCATCGCGAGTTTGACCCCGGGCGCGCGCGGCTGTGCGTCTGTCTGTCCTTGCAGCCGTGCAGCACGAGCGGGGCCCTCGGACATCCACCATCCGCAAGCAAGTGGCCCTCTACTTCCGCGGGCACAAGGAGGAGAACGGGGCGGCGGCTCACTTCCCCTCGGCCGCACTGCCGGCCCCTGCCTTCTTCACCGCTGTCACCCAGCTGGAGCCGCACGGCCTGGAGCTGGCCGCCGTGTCCACCACCCCGGAGCGGCAGACCCTCGTGAGCCTGGCGCAACCCACGCCCAAGGTCAGCGCCCTGCTGGACGGAGAGTGGTCCACCCACTCTCTGAGTTGGGAAGAGGAACTGTGAAAGTTGGGGGGTCTCTCCCTCACCCCTGTTAAGTCAAGGGGTTCCCAACGTTAGTGACCAGAGAGTCACTCCTTGAGGAGCTGACTTATACACAGCCCTGGGGTTGAGAACACACACTGGGAGAAACAATAGGCTTTCCTAGTTGGCCTGGCTGCAATTGTTAGATGCCCTGCATCTGTTGGACTCACAGTAACCAGATGTACAACAGAACGGAGGACCACCACCATCCTCACCTCCTTGAGGGCCTTCCTCTTGTTCACGGCCCCCCTCCTCTGCTAAGCAAGATGTCCTCCTCCAGGGACTGGTCTTTCCTGACAACAAGTCCACAGATGTGAGTGAGAGGATGTCTCACAGACCTTGTCTCTAAGGAGCATTCTGGCTGTACCGCTTTGCAGATGGATGAATTTGTTCTTATGGCAGTCCGTGCTGAGAGGGGAGTCGTAGATGTTCCTGGACACCAGAAGAACAGATACCCCCCTGTTTTTTTCTTATTTTAGTTTTAATTTTTAAGAGGAGCTGACCCTGCTATCCGGAAGGACCATTGAGTTGCAAATAGGAAGGACCTATTATTTTGAGTCAAGCTGTGGGTCCCTAATATCAGCAAGAGAGAGAGAGAGAGAGAAGTGGAACTCAACCTGTTGGGTCAGTTTGAAGGACCTGGCTGATGTTGACTGGGCCCTTGCCTTCTCCCCGAGCTCCTGGGATTTATACAAGGAAAGGGCTCTGGTGTCAGGACCACTGTCTGAACACCACAAAAGGCTGCCACCAGAGACTGCCCCGGGCGCCTTCTGCTGGCACCCACCCAAGGCCCCCCTTCCAGGCCGAGTGAGAAGGGCCTTGGATCTCCCCTGGGTGGACCAGCTGCAGCCCCACACAGCGGGGAAGCCAAACACCTGGGCAAATGAACACGCACAATATTTAATACTGCTTTCTTACCCTTGATGTGTATAATAAGCTCGGGAAAGTAGTGTTATGAATATGTTGTCAGTTATGAATGGGGATGCTCTGTGAATGATTAAGATGTCTAATTGAAATATTTCCATAATATACTAATCCTTTCTAAAAATACTCATATGCATATTTGTGTTTGGGATGCCTATTAATTTATACTTTTTTCACATCTATTTTTATTTACACAAATACAAGCAGCTCTTGTCTAAATTGGGAGCCAGGCCTGGCTCAGCCTGAGAAAGATTTGCTGCAGGGGACGGGAGATCCAGGAGCCCCTCAAGGGAACAGGCGCCCAAAGGGCAAAGCGGGCCTTTCCTGCCATGTTTATTTCTCGAGCTAGTGAGAGGTGGATGTTGGGTTGCTCCTGGCCTAGGGCAAATGCACAATTCAATAGTGAGTTCCTTTTTGTGTCCTACTTTGTGCTAATGAAATTTAAAAGTTGGCATTTCTGGCAATCGTGTGATTTCCTCACTTCCAGGTGTCTTTTTTCCCCCCTCCCTTCCCAGTACCCCCACGAAGTGAATGGGACCCCACTGTATCTCTATGAGGTGGCCACGGAGTCTGTGTGTGAATCCGCTGCCAGGCTTCTCTTTATGAGTATCAAGTGGGCCAAGAGTGTGCCAGCTTTCTCCACGCTGTCTTTGCAAGATCAGGTACCATCCAGAGGACCACCGGGGCCTGGGGAGGGGCGGTCAGGGGGAAATAGTCACAGTCATCAGTTGTACAAAACTGGAAGTCCCCGGAATACGAGCCTCCAGGTCTAGGCATGGGCTCTAATGACAATGAAGAAATTGGTTTTACTAGCTTCTTTTTATGGCTTCAAAATGTGGCGTTCACAATGTGGCATCTTTAGCAAGAAAGACAATTATCCTATTTCAAGAAAGGTAATCTGGTCAGCAAAAGAAAAGAAAACCTGAACACAATGTCTATATAAAAATATATGCATGAAAAGCAGACAGACATCGGCATTTATAGCCCACTACCCTTACGTCAATTCTGACTCATAACAACTATAAAATTAAAAGTATGTAGTCTATATTGGAGCGTCACATAGACTCTCAAAGAAAATTATATCCCAATAAATATTTTGTTGGTAAAGCAAAGGTTTCTTTAAAAACTTCGGAACTGAGGAGGAAAAAAAATGCCAGGGGACCTCGAAAGAGCTCAGGGAAAGATGGGGTAAAAAGATACTGGCATCTTTCTATGAACATTTTGGAGAACCCCTCATAAAAAGGGATGAGAGGATGCAAATTTCCTGTGAGTTAGTAGACTTATGATCTTGTATTTATCACTTTACACTTCCATCCCGGTAATCACAGTGTTACCAGTCATTGAAATATTGGCTTGCAGGCTTTAAGGGTGATTGGCTACCTTCTTTTAGCTAGGACCTTTGTTTTATTCTTTATGTGTTTTGAGAGATTTTGTAAACAAACGGACATTTTTGAGTCCTCAGTAGCACCCCGAGGGAGAAGAGATGTGTGCTGGTCATAAAAAAATAACATCATGCCCCAAACCCAGAACTTTGGTCGTCAGAAAGGGCCCCTCCCTGTAGGCTTCTCACCTGAAAGGAGGGAGAGAAAAGGAAGGGTCCAGAGTCATGGGCTGCTATCAGTACATTCGAGGAAATTAGTGACAAATTCCACAAAGGACTGATAACTAGTGCTGAAAGCAAAAGATTTGTTTATTTAATTCACTTCATACCTAATTAAGGCATAATAGTGCCCCCTTATTGTGAAGTATGTTTCCCACCGAGAAACCACCCAGCACTGTGCTAAAAACATGCTCAGGAGATTCTGTTTTCATGACCTGGACTGCGACGTTATGAAATGTTTTGCTTGGAATTTTCTAAGCATTAGTTCCCACACCTAGTGAAAAAGAATAAAAATCCAAACAACGCATTTTGAAAATGAAACCTTTTGATCAAACGCAATTTGGGTCACAAGCCTTCACAGTTTGCCTCTGAACTCCTCCAAACTCCTTTCATAAGATTATCCAGAATTGGCTGTTTTTTTTGAAGAAGTTCTCAAAAAGAGAGATTTAAAAAAAATAAAGGTGGTTAAGTCCAATCTGTGACCAGGTTTACTGGTCTACTCTGTTGTATGCTTGTGTGTGTGTGTGTGTGTATGCATATATTGCGCCCCCCCCCCACACACACACATCAAAACAAGTATTTGTAGACTCTTTAATCCAAACAAAAATGTGCTTGCCGTCTGCCACTTAGATCTTTGGTGGAAACCTGTCAACAACGGGCAAATGGCAGTGAAGTGGAATTCAGTAGATCAATTTGCAAAAGGAAGCAGCTTTTTAATTTTAAATATTCAATGACACATTTTATTAGAATGAACATGACAAGCACCTTGATGCTGTCCACTTAGGATTCTCAGAAAAATCAGGCAGGGAGATGAGGTAAACGCAACACAACCCGATTAACATAATTACTCCCTGATTTCCACACACAACCCCCCTTGCCTCTTGGGAATTAGTGTTCTCTCTCTCTCTCTCTCTCTCTCTCTCTCTCTCTCTCTCTATCCCCCTGCCCACCCCCCTCATCCCTCCAGGAAGATGGGGGGCCCTGGTCTGCAGGGGTAGTTAGGACTCTTCTATCATGATCATGTTAACATGTTCTCTGAGGGGCTCAGCCTGCTGCTGGTGGCTTGTCAGAGGGGGGGTGGGTCTCTGCAGTTTCTAGAGCCCCAGGCATAGGGGGACACAAGGACAAGGGGGCCTAACCCTTTATAAAGGGAAGCAAACTTTGGGACATTGTAATAATGGTTGCTGGTCAAATGCATGTGTTTATTGATAGGCACCTTTTCAACAAGATAAAGAGAAGGAAAGAATATTCCTTTTTTTTTTTATAACCAAGACAGGCATGTTAAACACTTTTTTAAATAATGGAAATTTACATACTGAAATTGTTGATAAATTTATAAATTACATGCTATATTATATTATACATCTATTGTATGACAGCTGATGCTTTTGGAAGATGCTTGGAGAGAACTGTTTGTTCTAGGAATAGCACAATGGGCCATTCCGGTTGATGCTAACACTCTACTGGCTGTATCTGGTAAGAATTGCACAATTTAATGACTTTGTTGTAGAAATTACCATAAAAATACATTACTGAAAAAAGAACAACATGTAAAGAATAACAAATTCCCGCTGAACAATAGAGTATACCTGTCATTTATAAATCTATATTTAAATGCAAATAATGTTGTTTTGTTGCATTCATGACTGCTTGCATTGTTATTTAAATGCAAATTACTGTGTTTGTTATCATCCAAGGGAAGATTTTATATTAACTTTCATACAATATAGCCAGTTTACATGGAATCAGATATCTCAGAGTGACAATTGAATGGATATTGATATGCAGAATTTTGTCAAAAATCAATATCAGACCATGAAAATATCTTCATATTAGAGCATTTTCCCATATTTCTATTCTAGGCATGAATGGTGACAACACAGACTCCCAGAAGCTGAACAAGGTCATATCAGAAATACAGGCTTTACAAGAGGTCGTGGCTCGATTTAGACAGCTCCGCTTGGATGCCACTGAATTCGCCTGTCTAAAATGCATAGTCACTTTCAAAGCTGGTGAGCAGACCCAAGTCCCTATGTCTCCCCCTTTCCTGGCGCGGCCACTTCACTAAGTCGACCCCCTCTCAGTCTATGCGGTTCCAGCAGAAGGAGGTGAGTGTTCACCAGGGAGACTCCGCTGCTGCTGCTGCTGCCAGTCAGTACTGTTTCCTGTCCCTGTGGGGACCTCCTGCTCTCCAGGTGGGGCTGTCCACTGAGAGAGAGAGAGAGAGAGAGAGAGAGACAAAAGCTCCCACTGCCCTCACTCCCCCACCCCCACCCCCACCGAGCCCCCTGTGCTGCCACTCACCTTGTCTTGGCCTTCATTTCCAGTTCCGACACACAGTGGTTCTGAGTTGAGAAGTTTCCGGAATGCCGCCGCCATCGCAGCTCTCCAAGACGAGGCTCAGCTAACCCTCAACAGCTACATCCACACCAGGTGACCCTGCCGCGTGTCTTGAATGTGCACTTAAGGAAATGGTTTCCATTGTGAATGTGTGAGCGGGCAGTAAGTAATAAAAGCCAGTTCAAACGTGGTGACGAATGAGCCCCTGGCTAGCCAGTTCATTTAGTGACCCTCTCTGCCCTCACCTATCTATCCTCCCGGGGTGGGTGAGAGGGGTAAATCGAATTAGGAAGCAGTACCAGATCCATCCCAGCTGTCCTGGGGACACGGTGCTCCCCCAGAGTGAGTGAACCCGATGGGGTGAAAGAATGGGCCCACCAGACACAGCCAGGGTCAGGCGTGAGGAATTGTGGTTGATACACGAGAGAGCATCCTGTAAAAAAAAAAAAAAAAGCAGGTGCCACTTCTAAAGAGAAGAACCGGAGACCTGTCCGGAGAGGTGGGCTGTCCTCACCTTTGTGTGGCTTGGGTGACTGGCGAACATGCTGGTGTTGTTAGCTGCGGTCGGGTGGACCCGACTGGGTTCCTGGTGTCCCCGTGGGTGGTGGGGCAGAGCGATTGCAGCGCCTGGGTTTTCACTGGCTCCGGGTGGGGCAGAGCTCACCAGGCTCCTTTTGCTTCGTCTGTCTTCGTCCAGTCCAGGAGCTCAGCCAATCTCCGTTCGGCATCAGAGCAGAGGCAAGGGCCTCCGCCGGCAGATGGGGCTGGCTGAATTTGAGGCACGTGCTCGGACAACTGAACAAGCGGGAATGGTGCCACTGCATGACTACTGACCTTGCTTTGAGTCTGCACCCCAATCACCCAAGCCGCTAGGGGCTCCCTGGGGGAAGCTCGCCTAGGGCATTGCTGTCACCCGCCACCAAGTCCCAGCAGCCAACCCTGCGCCAAGTCCAGCAAGCCGTACTGGGTTTTAGATTCCATTTTCAAATGAGAAAAGCAGCGCTTTTAGAACTGTAGAATCTTTCTGGCCAGCCACGTTAGACTGTGGTAGAGCCGAGGTTAGAATATACTTGTGACTCTAGTTCATTCTCCAGATTGATCTTGAAGCCTGTCTTCACCAGCCCAACACCATGCGCAGGCGCCCGCCGATACAAAAATACTGCCTCTCTCACCCATGGAGGTCTGAAAAAGCCTGAGTCAGCCGTCTATTGGTTGGGCTAGAATCTCCTTATTTCTGTTATAAATCTTCTTTTGACTATTGAATGAATATCATGGAAACTGTGTTGAACAGCAATGCATCTATGAGAGCATATGTCATTTTCTTTTCCAAAAGAAAGTACACCAAAACCCAAATCAATTTAAGAAATATATAATTTTTATACCTGTTGACTCATGACGCATGGCACTTGACTCATGGCCACCTCTGAGTCCAGAATTGGACTCAGAGCGTACAGAACAATCTCTCCTGCTCTTGTGTCAATTCTGACTCATCACGCATCCTCTAGGACCGAGCAGGACTGACCCTCCACCAGGGCTTCCAAGGCTGTAAGGCTTTAGGGAAGCAGGCTGCCATGGCTTTGTCCCACACAGCCACTGGGGAGTTTCAACCAGGACTCCAAACCCTTCTTAGCTGAACCCCTTGCGGAGAATTTTCATTTCTACTCTAGACACATTGAACCAAAACTTACATGGGAACCTAAGAATCACCTGGAGATCTGATTAAAATGCAGCTTCTGATTCAGCATTATCTGGAGTGGAAAGGAGAGTTCTTAGCAGGGCGCTGAACCAGAACAGACTGGTTTAAACCATGGACCTTTCTGTTATCAGTGGCTGAGGTTGCTCAGCCACTGCGCCACCAGGGTTCTTAAGAATAGGTTTGTTAGGCACTTAGTATGTATCCAAGCTTGCAAGTGGAATGGAACCTAATTCAGGCACTTTACTGCCACTCAACACGAACTTTTGTTACATAGCTGCCCTTTGACACTTAAGGAAAATGGAGGGTATCAAGACTCTCAAACACAAAGATGTGAGATCCAGTTGTTGGTTGAGTCAAGCCTTTCCTGAAGGCTCTATTGGGGGGCAGCGGAGAGAGTCAGACAGCACCTCTCATCAGCAAATTGGTCAACCAGAGCACATGCTGTCCTGCTTCAGACCCTTCCAGGGTAGGATATGAGAAAGCAGAGTAGAAGGATGAGGGAAAGACAAAGTCTACTGCCGGGAGGAGTGGAGAGAGGAAATCTGGATTGGTTATCAGAGGACACCACATGGAACGTAGCCCCAAAGAGCCAGAGGGCTTCAGCAGGACCAGGGGTGCAGTGCATCGGGGCTGGTGAAGAGTCTGGGGGGTATAGGACTGGTTGGTAATGGAAAGGTTAGAGGTTCCAGTCCACCAGCCACTCAGCAGGAGCAAGATGTGGCGATCTGCTTCCCTCACGATTGACAACCTTGGAAACCCTGTAGGGTAGGTCCACTTTGTCCGGCAGGGTCACTGTCAGAGTCAGCTTGCTAGCATTGGGCAGAGGGGCTGGCAGAGGTGTGTGGGAGCTGCTGGAGAATCAGGTAGCGATTGGCTGGGAGAGCTTGGCAGGGTTGTGACCAGGCCACAAATGAGCGAGCATCTCTTCTAGAGCAAGAGCAAGTCCACCGCTTCTCCCTTCACCCCGAAGCAGGGACCTTTGTCTGTTGGAGGGACACCGTCTGCTGCGACAAGGGAGTCCTCTTTCAGAACAGCTAGAACTTAACATCACCTTCTAGAGTCCGACATGTGACACGACTGACTATGCCCTTTCTCCCTTGCTCCTTCACATCGGCGAACACTCGCTCTACCAGCTCTTTCCTGTAGAAAAGTAAAACCTGAAATTGAAATGAAAAGGTCACACACTCATGGGCCTAATTGAATGCTACAGCTCGCTTAGCCGGCTCTCTCATTAGGACGGAAAGAGAAGGCTAGGACTTGGCATTCCTTACAAAATGATATAACTATAAAAAGATCAAATGCATGAAGTCGAGATAGACTGAAAACACTTGAACTTGGAGAAGGAGAAGGCACTGCCAATGAACCACACGAATAGATGGCCTCAGGAGCATGGATATTCTGAAGCATAATCTTGAGCAGTCTAAGGCACCAATGCCAGTACACACACACACACACACACACACACACACACACACACACCAAGCAACCTATTGCCAACTAATCAATTCTGACTCACAGTGACCTTGTGGAACCCTGGGGTTCTGGAGGTTGCAAATCTTGAGAGGTACAGATTAGCCTTCCCTCCCTCCCTGGGGGGCAGAGGACTGGGCTGGGAGCTCAGAGGAATGAGTTTGCAGTTGGCAGCCCAAGGCATAGCCCAGGATGCCACCAGGACTCTGGGTAGGACAGTCCTCCCCGCGGAACCACCCAGGGACTCTTGTGAATTGGCAAAGCAGCCCCTTCCCAGCTAGGGAAAAAGGTGGGTGAGAATGGTGGTGATTGTACAACCCTTATTGATGTACCTGAACTGAACGATGGGAGAGGGATACGCCAATAAGACTGTTGAAAAAGGGATGCTGAAAGGAATTTACCTGAGATTATACAGAGACACATGCTAGAGTAAGGATGTAAGCTCCAGTTTCAGCATTTAATCGGTGACATCCAGACCAACCATTGTTCGCATGACCTGTAATCTGGCAGAATATTCAAATCATCACCCATCGAATACTTTTTTAGTGAACTATATTTCTTTTTTTTTTTTGGGGGGGTGGGGAGCATCACTGCTCTCCGGTGGTGGGAGTAGGAGGCCCAGCCCCACTGCTGGAATTGAACCTCCGTCCCAGTGGGCTGCAGTCCCGCGTACAACCACTACGCCACCGGGGCTCAGCCCGTGAACTATATTTCTAAAACTTTCCTAGCTTCTGAGTATGTTTATTAATTGCGTGTGTTTGGGGGCACAGAGTTTGGGGAATAAACTCTTTAAAAAGAACCAAAACAGGTAGATGAGTCAACTAGAGGTTAATCTACCTCAGACAATCAAGAGCCAATTGTCTACGAGTCTTTAAAATCAACCCGTATGAAGGCAATGATGTCCCATGGTGGTTTCTAACCAGGGGAAACATGCAGCGTGTTGGGTGCAGGCTGCAGAGATGGAAGAGACTGGTCTAGGCAGCCAGTGGCACTGCCGCCTCCCCCTCCCTCCCCCCACCTTGCAGGGTCCCTTCCTTTGGCTGACTGCAGATAGGGCTGTAGTGGGATGGGGGCGGCAGTGGCCAAGATGAAAGAGGCACTGGGTCTTGGGGCTACAGTTCAGGAAAAACAGGAGGTTAACAGAGAGAGCAACTGGTAAGATTTAGATATATTTTTAAAATGCTAAAAAAAAAATGTATCTCAACACTGCTGTCCCCACAGCACCTTATTGAATGTGTTCTGGGGCTCCTTTTCCAGGGTGGCTGTGAGGCTGGCCACTGAATGAGCTTCTTGGAGGCCCAGGCTGAATCACCTTGCTAGTTAGGTCTCATCTGCTCACCCCAAGACTGGGGGAGTTGAGCTCAACTGCAGGTGCCGTGGAAGAAAGGCCTGGCGGTCTACAGCTCTGTGGAGCACAGACTGTCCTGACACACATGGGATCACCGTGAATGAGAACAGGCTTGGTGGTCACTGCGGAGTCAGTTTCAGGTTGGGGAGACCTCACTCCGAACTCAAAGCTCAGAGACAGGCATCTTAGAGCGGGAAGTGAGAAGGGTGGTATGCACATTGTTCATCTACCTAACCCTTTGCCCCAGTTTCTAGCACTTGTGGCCCCGGATTGAACCCGGCTTAGTCTCAAGTACGTCTCATTGGGCCCTGAAGTGTTTGGGTAGTTTATTTCAGGGAAGCAATCCCTGCTCGTGAAGTGTATTGCTACCTAAATGAAGCCCCTTAGCTGAAGAAGTATCAGCGCCGGAGAGAGGGTCGCTTTCAGCATCCCAAGGCAGCAGAAAAATTGAACTTGCACATCCGAGCAAAGACCCATGTTGGACATCAAGAGAGGAATTTGTTAAGCAGTTTCTCACATCTTTAATTATATGCCGATTTCATTGACATGAGAGCTGGGTGGCAGTGCCACCCAACAGAACTTAGTGTTTAATTTGCAGAGTAATAAGGATGGAATTATTCCTGAGAGCGACTAAGTATAATGCCTGAATAATAATTTGGGGACTTTCTTAGAAAAAGAAGCCATTTTATTTGAGGAGAAACAGCCTTGTGAACGAACCCTGAGAATTAGAAAATGTGGATTCTATTGCTCGCTGAGCATCGGCACCTTGGTGGTTTTCCATACACCAGCCGTACGATATCATTTGGTTGGTATTTAATTCCAGGTTTCTTCAGATTTCTTTCCCTCCAAACAAGATGCGATCCTATTGCTAAAGCAGAAAGAAGGATCATGCGATTTTGCTAGGCTGATCGGTTGTCCACACCTCAGTGTTCTCCCTGGGGTAATGGTGCTTGTTTGGGTCCCTGTTGTAACTATAGTGTGTTGTTGTTGTTAGATTCTGTCTATTCGGTTCCAACCCATAAGAGGTCTCTGTGAACCATAACAAGATACTGTCCCCTCCTCATTGTTCGCACAGATGTTCGCCTCGTCAATAAGCACAGTGACTGCTAAACTTAAGTCCACTGTTGCAGTCATGATGTCAAGCTAGCCTATTGAGACGTTTCCTCTTTCCTTTGGGCTCACGCTGTACTCTGGAAGTGGTCCCACCTACTAATATGTCCAATGTGTTGAACACGAAGACTCAGCATTCTTACTTCTTCGTTTTTCTGAATCATTTTATTGGGGATCATACAACTCTTATCACAATCCAGACATCCATCCGTTGTATGTTGAGCACATCTGTTGCCCTCATCATTCTCAAAACATTTGCTTTCTACTTGAGTCCTTGGGATCTGCTCCTCATTTTTGCCCTTCCCTCTGCTCCCCCCTCCCTCATGTACCCTTGATAATTTATAAATTATTATTATTTTGTCATATCTTATAGTGTCTGATGTTTCCCTTCACTCACTTTTCTATTGTTCCTCACGCAGGGAGGAGGCTATATGTAGATCCTTATAATTTTTTTTGGGGGGGGGGAATCACTGCTCTCCGGTGGTGGGAGTAGGAGGCCCAGCCCCACTGCTGGAATTGAACCTCCGTCCCAGTGGGCCTCAGTCCCACGCACAACCACTACACCACCGGGGCTCAGCCCTAGATCCTTATAATTTGTTTCCCCTTTCTACCCCACCTTCCCTCCACTCTCTCAGTATCGTGACTCTCACTACTGGTCCTGAAGGGCTCATCTGTCCTGGATTCCCTATGTTTCCAGTTCCTATCTGTACCAGTGTACATCCTCTGGTCTAGCCGGATTTATAAGGTAGAATTGGGATCATGATAGTGGCAGGGAGGAAGCACTGAAGAACTAGAGAAAAGTTGCAGGTTTCATCGTTGCTACACTGTACCCTGATTGGCTTGTTTCCTCCCCACACTCCTTGTGTAGGGGATGTTCCATTACCTACAGATGGGCTTTGGGTTCCAATCTGAACTCTCCCTCATTTACAATTATATAATTTTTGGTTCTTTGATGCCTGATACCCGATCCCTTCGACACCTCATGGTCATACAAGTTGGTGTGTTTCTTCCATGTGGGCTTTGTTGCTTCTGAGCTAGATGGTCGCTTGTTTACCTTCAAGCCTTTAAGACCCCAGAAGCTATATCTTTTGATAGCTGGGCACCATCATCTTTCTTCGCCACTTTGGCTTATACATACATTTGTCTTCAGCAATTGTGTCAAGAGGGTGAGCATCATGGAATGCCAATTTAATAGAACAAAGTGTTCTTGCATCGAGGGAGTACTTGAATGGAGGTCCAATGTCCATCTGCTACTTTAATACTAAGCCTATAAATATATGCCCATAGATCTATTTCCCCATCATCATATATCAATATATTTACATATGTGCATGCCTGTATTTAGACCTCTATAAATGCCCTCTGCCTCCTAGTTCTTTCCTCTAGTTCCACTTTTACTTTCCTCTTGTCCCACTCTCATGCTCAGTCTTCATTTAGTTTTCAGTCCTTTCTCTCCACTACATTATCCTTGATCAAGCCCTACCAGGCCTAGTCACACCCTCCTTGCCACTGATTTTGGATCATTTGTTATTCCCTTGTCCCAGGCTTGGTCAACACCCCGTCCCCATCTCCCATGTCCCCCCAGAGCCATTGGTCCTGTTGTTTTCTCCTCCAGAGTGTTCTATCTTATCTAGATAGACTTGCACATTCTTCGTTCTAAGGATTATTCTATACCTTTTCCAAGACAGATGTGTCCATTATGCTTGTGGTCAATGGTATATTCGATATTATCAACGTAATTCCAATGTGTAATTTCTTCATTGGTCTTCCTTATTCATTGTCAAGCTTTCACGTACATGTGAAGTGATTGAAAACACTGTATCTTGGGTCAGTGCACCTTAGTCCTTGATGTGGCGCCTTTAACTTCTAACACTTTAAAGAGGTCTCTTTCAGCTGATGTGACTGACACAGTATGTCCTATGATTTTTTTGACTGCTGCTTCTGTGGGCGTTGATGTGGATCCCCATAAAAATAAATCCTTGACAACGTCAGTCTTTTCTCCTTTTGTCATGATGTTGATTATTAGTTCAGTGGTGGGAATTTTTATTTTCTTTATGTTATGGTGTAATTCATTGTGAAGGTTATAGTCTTCCTATTCTTGGCTATGCTATACATGATTTCTTGTGACTCAGATAATCAGATGCCTTTCATAGTTGTTGTTTTTTTTTTTTTAAAAAAGGTAACCGTATTTCTGGCATTTCTTGCTTTCAGCTAAGGTCCATCTGACATCAGCAATGACAGCTTTTCAATAATGAGATCCTCATTCCATGTCCTCTTCTGTGTCCAGCTTAAATTTCTGGCAGTTCCATGTAGATGTACTTCCATGTATATAGATATCTTACAGTCAGATGGCCAGGTAGCTGTCTTCTAAATTTCAAAGTATAGACAAATGAGTGTTTCCAGCACATTTCAATTGGTATTCTTCCTATTTCTGAAGGCTTGCCCTTCAGGGCAGCTTGGACTTCTTCCTTCAATACCCTACGTTCTTGATCAGATGGTATCACTTGGAGTTGTTGAACATGCACAATTGCCTTTCAAAAATGACTGTATTTCTTCCACTTCTTTTTTTTGGGGGGGGGGGCATCACTGCACTCCGGTGGTGGGAGTAGGAGGCCCAGCCCCACTGCTGGAATTGAACCTCTGTCCCAATGGGCTGTAGTCCTGCGCACAACCACTACGCCACCAGGGCTCAGCCCATCTTGCAGTATTTTTGATGATCCGGAGGCAACATTCCTCTTCAGGTTGCCATTCCCAACGTGGTGGGCCAGGGGCGCATCTGCTTCCACTGGTGCCCAGGACAGTGATCTTCAAGCACTCCCTCTCATTTTTGACAACTTCTAATTTTCCCTGATGCAGACTGATTTTGCACGTTGCGCAGTCTGATCATGGATATTTACAGCTGTTTCTTCACATTTTGCGTTGTGCCGCCTCAATTAATGCAGGTGCCCAAAGCTTTGCTCCATCCCTGCTCTGAAGCTGGACCCCCCTTCTTCCCGGGTCATAGTGTGGGCGTTTCCCCACTGGAGGGGCTCATTTTACGGCACTCAATCGGACACCATGCTGGTTCTCATAAAGTTCTCATGGGCACATGGTTCAGGAATACGTAGGTTATAGGGTCCTGCCACCTAGTCTGTCTTAGTTTGGAAACTCGGCTGGAACCTGTCCAGCAGGTGCCCCTGCTGGTGTTTGACGACACACTGATGGGACAGCTGTCAGCCTTACAACGGCACCCAGTCCCCCCCTGCCCCCCTCCCTCCCCCCTCCGCCGCCCATGACACATGAACAGACCCTAGGTTATCCAGCATCCCAGATGCGAAGGTAAGATGCTGATCACCACTGGCCACAGACTCTGACTCTGCTTTCACGGCTTCTCCCCTTGCAGATATCCCACTCAACCCTGCCGCTTCGGCAAGCTCCTGTTACTCCTGCCAGCTTTACGCTCCATCAGCCCGTCAACCATAGAAGAAGTGTTTTTCAAAAAAACCATCGGCAACGTGCCCATCACAAGACTGCTTTCAGATATGTACAAATCCAGCGACATCTAAGCTCTCCGGGTCCCCACTTCTCACGTGGGGGCCGCATCAGAGGAAAGACTTGCACCCACGGAAAATTCGCCTCCACTCACAAAACTCTTCAGGAAGCAGAAGCCTCGGAATGCGTATCTTTCAGGAAAAAAAAAAAAA
>PVJH01041945.1:0-14636 GCA_004026705.1 Nesogale talazaci | reverse complement strand
GGGAATGAGAGACACAAGGAGTGAGTATAGGGGTGTGTATGTGTGAGGGTGAGGAGGCAGGAGACACCCTCAGATGGGGACAGGTTCTGAGAAGGGAGTACAGCAGAGGAATTGGGTTGTGGGTTGTGGCTGCCTGGAATAAAGTCTTGAAGAGGAGGTGACTATTAAGCAAAATCCAAAGAAGGAGACTGAGTCAGCCTTGGGGAGCATGAGGGAGAAGTTTCCAGACCGAGGGAACAGCAGGGCCAAGATCCTGAGACGTGAAAGTGGTGGGTGGAGATTAGTCTGCAGTTTGCATAGCAGAAGCAAAAGGAGGCGGGGAGGGGGTGGGGGTGGGGGGCAGTGGCCACCTGCATGGCTTGGCTCGTGGCCTCTTCCTCCATCTCTAAAGCTGGCAGCATTGAACTCTTTCTGTGACTCTCACCTGCTTTTACAAGACTCACCCAGGTAATCCAGGAATCTTCCCATCTAGAGATCCCAAATGACACCTGCAGTGTCCCTTTGGCCATGTAAAGTGTAAACATGTTTATAGATTCTGGGGATTAGGTGGTGGACACCTTTGGTGGGGGTGGGGTGGGGAGGGCACAATGCTGCTTAGAACAACTGTGTGGAACAATAGGTGTCCAGGTGAGCGTTTCCACACATACAGGTTCAGCAAAGCCATGGGGTGGAGGGAATCCCCAGCCACCGACGGGAGACTCAGAGAGAGAACTAAGTCTCAGGACTCGGGGAGGGTTAGAGGAGCCAGCGCAGGAGTCTGCAGGAGAACCAGAGGACCGTGTCCCAGGAGGAGTCGGTCACCCATGTCCAGGGCGAAAGATGAAGGCATTGGATCTGACAGCACGGTGATCATGGGTGACCCAGACGAAACTTCCCAAGGATGGAAGTCCACTTGGGGTGCGCGAGGCAGGGCAGGGTACACACGCCAACTCACTGCCATCCAGTCCGTTCTGATGGCAGTGGGGTCCCTGTGGAGGAAGGGGGGTGATCTATCTCATCATGAGAACAACATTCAGAGTGGAGGGAGGTGAGGATGTGGAGATGAAGCTCTTCCTTCCCCCACTCTGTGCTCTCTGGTCTACCCCCCAAACCACAGTCGTCCCCAAACCACAGTCGTCAGGTCATGAGCACAGGCTAATTGTGACCTTGAAGGTCCTCTGGCTCGAGGAGCTTCCTCTGCAATGATTGATGGGGGCCTCAGATTCTTGTCCGCAACCTGCACCTCCTCCAGGTGCTGCTCTAAAAGACACCACACGTGGGCGGCTTTAGAAACGGAAATTTAGTTTCTCATTGTTCTGGCGCCTCTGAGTCTACCCCAGGGTCTGAGTCTCCTGGAGTCCTTCCTTGCTGTAGTCCCGGCCATTCCTTGATTCCGTGGCTTGTAGCCGATCCTGAGGTGGCCCCGGCTTCCCTCATGTGTGTGTGTCTCTGTGCCTTATCTGGTCTTTATTTTTTTTTCTTCGAGTCACTGACCTGATGGGAGTAGGAAGCCCAGCTTTGCTCTGGAGAGCTGCTGCTGGATTGGAACCGTCGACCCTGTGGGCCGCAGTCCCGCACACAACCACTGTGTCACCAGGGCTCAGCCCGTCTGGTCTTCTTATAACTCAGAAGTGATGGCTTTCCATCTTCTTCCAGCCTGGCCTTGTGAACACAAAAGAAAGCACGATTTCCAAACCAGATCCCAAAGGCCAAGATTTTAGGACTTATTTGTGGGGACACACTTTAATCTATAACCTCATTCTCCCCTCCCTACACCCCCTCCCCTCCACCCCCAGCATGGGGGACTCACTCCCTGCCTGTGGGTAGCCTGGTCTTCTCTGGGCTTCTTTGGGCTGCTACCAGACTCTGTTGGGGCAAGGATGGGGTATTTGACTTATGTAAACAGTTACGGTCTCAAAACTCACAGGGCAGTTCCCCCTGGCCTACGGGGTCACTGTGAGTCGGCCACCACTCGTTGGCTTAGAATTTTTGGACGCTGTTGTCTCCCTGGTCTGGGTTCTGGGACAAGGCAAGAGGTTTGCAGATGAGAATGACCATGCTGAGACGGTCAATCTGGAACCTCCAGTTCTGACTGATCCGGGGGATGCACACCTGGTGACCCTCTGGGATGCACCCACCATGACCCCCAAACACTCAGCGCAGGGGGGGACCCGCAGGAGAGGGCTTCCTGGTTCCCTACCCCCACTCTAACAAGAGGGGATCACCCCCATCTCCTTCAGGGCAGGTAGGCAGGCAGAAAGGGGCTGTGTTTCAGCCTCTCCTGCCTGCAACTGCGCCATGCAGAGGTTGAGCAAATGCCTCTCCCCTAATGCAAATCCGCAGGCCTTACAATGGAAGTCTGTGGCAGGAAAGGCAGCAGGGGGAAGGGCATTGTCAGTCAAGGCAGCGTGTCCATCCACTCTCCCACTCAGGCTCCTGGTGACCAGCCCTCAAGCCAACCCGCCAGCAGGGTTTCTGCATCGATGCGCCCTCAACAGCGGGGAGATCATTTGCCAGCCAGTAGGTGAGTCAGCTCAGCTCCAAGGGAGGTGGCTGGGTCCTCCTTTCTGGGCACCCCAGTCCTCAAGACCCCATGCCTTCGACCCCGCACCCACCCTATCTCCCCCAGAACTCCAAGGTCACCCACGATCATCCACCCTATCTGAGGCCCCACCTCATCCCAATCCCATACCACTCCTGACCCAACCCTCATCATGAATGATAAGGAGAGTTTGCTAAAAGGAGTCCTGCAGGCTTTGTGGTTACTCATTAGGCTGTGATCCTCCCGAAGGAAAAACAGTACTCTCTGCTTCCACCAACGGCCACAGTCTCTGGAACCCTCGGGGAGGCGGGGAGGTGGGGGGGGAGGCTGTGAGTCAGCAGGGACGTGCCAGAAGCTCACCCTGTGCCTCTGCCGGCACTTACTCGGTGCTCGCAGCCGTGCCTTTGTACAGAAAAAGAAACTGATGGCATTCAGAGACGCTCCGCACTTTGGTTGCAGGATCTGGGCCCTGTAAGTGGGTCAGAGCTCTCTGCTGCGATCCCAAAGGCTAGTGGATCAAGGCCATTCAGAGGTGCTTTGGAAGACAAGCCTTTTACTGTACTTCTGAAAAGCTAAACTGGGACGGTCTCTGGAGTCACGGCAGAACATTTTGAGAGAAGAGTTTTGCTTTTTCTAAAGGGGCGTTGGGGAACTGATCTCCCGGACTCCAGGTTTGTCGGTGAAACCATGGAAGTTGGGATGAACCTCTGAGATGGTTACCAGGAGATAATCTTCAAACTTAATGCAAAATAGGTTCTGGAGTCAACCAATAAGCAATGCTTGCCTTACACATTATTCTCTTTTTAGATTTGTATTTATGGGATCGAATCGACCAGATTAGGTTGGGGCCTTCGGAGGCAGTGAGGAGGAAAGGGTGGGTGAGAGGGCTTCCCCACTCAAAGACTCCCATCCGTGCCCCGGGCGACTCAGACAAAGTGCAGAATCAGTCTGTGCCCAGCTGGGTGTATGCCCCTCAGCAACAGCAAAACGGAGGCAAGCCGACAGCTGGAAAAAGAAAACCCCATGGAAGCTTCCATTCTCCTCTGAAAATGAGTCTTTTTAAATGAAAACAAGCCAACAGTTTTTATCACAATCAGAAGAAAAGTGCTTCTCAAAATAGGGCCACACGGAATCAAGAGAACATACAGCGTTACTGAAACGAATAAAGACCCCAAACCCCACAAGTCCCGGGGTGTGCTGGAGTAGTCTGGGTTGGTCAGCAGGGGCAGCTAGGGTTTTGGCAGACACTATTTGTAGGGGCTGGTCTCCTTTACAAGGGGGGCGCCAGGAGGCAGGATGGGGCTAGCCGTAAGATTCCTGGACTGGCTGTGACACTATAAACACAGGGTACTGGTCAGGAAGACATCTTTCTAGGGGTCAGGGAGATAGGAGTATTTTCCTGAGAACTGGTTTCCCCACTATGGTCATGCTTTGTGTTTTGTCCAATACCTGCAAAAATCAAAGTCATCTTCTCTTCACGCTGGCCCATTCTAAACCCAAGATTCACCTGTAAGTAGAGTAGGGTGGGCAAAATGGCATTTCCTCCTGGATCAAAGGCGGACCTTCTCAACAGAAGTAGCAGCTTGACGTGGGGGCTGGTAAAACCAAACAGAAGGGACGTGGTTCACACTTGGTGAGAGACCTTAGTCCTGTCAAATGCCTTAAAGTTTTTAAGAAAACTGATGAATACAAACTCCAGCCTGCCTGACTCCGTAATTCAACCCCCTCAGTGCAGACCCTCATACCTCCATGGAGCCCGCTGTAGTGTCACCCCATCTGATGCTGGTCCCCGGCTGCTGGGTCCATCCTAGTCCCGGCTGCACCCTGCAGCACAGGGACGAACTGCTTCCAGGGTTTCTGCGGCTGTGAGAATCCGGATGGAGACTGACGGCTTCATCGTTTTATGACGGGACGGATGGTGTGTTTCAATGGCCAACCTTGGAGTCCACAACTAACGCGTCACCAATGGCAAAGAAACACTTTCTTTGTTGAAGATGGACTTCTCTGCCGTCGAGTCGATTCTGACTGTCTCGACCCTCGCGGACAGGGCAGACCTACTCTTGTGGGAGTCCCAGACTGTAACTCTTTGTGGGCGTCCAGAGTCTCAGCTTTCTCTCCTGGAAGGGCCAACGGTTTCAAACCTCTAACCTTGGGCTTAGCAGTCCGATGCATAACCCACGGTGCCAACAGGACTCCTGACCCCTAGGGCGCACTAATCGATGTTACTCGGAAGACTGGACAGAAGGGCGTCCTTCATTCATTCGTCACGTCCAGTCCCACGTTTGCTGATGGCGATGTGGCTGGTCAAGGCAGTCTCTGCCCTGTGGGAGGCACCGTGTTGGACGGTGCAGTCTGGGGGGAGACTCCAAACTAAGACATTGTCCTGGCAGTTCCTTGTGGGACTCAGACCAGGGGCCGGCCGGGAGGGGGGTTGCCTCTCAATGTCCCTCCCTCCTTATTTCAGAGCATGTGCCCATCCCAAAGGGAAGGCATCAGGGAGTGACGATGGCTCAGAACCGCCATGGTGTTTTGGTGAGTGGGCCCGGGAGGGGGGAGAAGGGGATGGAAGAAGGGCTCTGGGACCCTCTAAGGATGCCCCCAAGAACTACCTGGGGTGGCTGAGCCTGGTGTTGCTACCACTTCTAACTGCCATGTGACCCTCAGCCATCTCCCGACAGCCTTGCCCTCTCTGACCCTGGCCCAGCATGGGCTCAGCTGCTGACCTCAGCTCTGACACCAGCATGGAGCTCTCAACCCTGGGGAAAGCTGTTCCTCTGCCCCTGCTGGGTCCTAAGTCCTGGGATGTGGACTCTACAGCCAGGGGATTGGGGTTGGAGCCTTCTCTCTCTCTTTCTCCTTCTCCCAGATTTGCATTCAAGTGAGATCCCGGATGCCTCACAGCCTCACCCTAGAACTCACAGGCGCCTGCAGCCTTCTGGGCCCCGACTTCCGACTTCAGGCCCAAGTCAACTTCTCCAATGTGGGTGAGGAATAGACACTCACTGGCCTGAGTCACTTCTAAAAGATGTCCTTGGGTCCTGAAGGGACGACTCCAACCCCCTGAAGATGCTCAGGAGGCGCCGTTTCCAGGCGCCCCGTAAAAGAACTGCATTTTTCAGACCAGAAGATGCACTCCCCCCTCCAAAGTGAAGGATAAATGAGGGTACATCTTATGGTCCGAAGGTGCAGCACCCCAGAACATTTTAGTGTACTGGTATTATTTGGTTCAGAATTTTTTTTTTCTCGTTTTCCTGCTCTAAAAACTGGGTGTATTGGGCTGAGCCACTGTGGCGTAGTGGTTGTGCGCGGTACTGCGGCCCACTGGGATGGAGGTTCGATTCCAGCTCCATGGAGTAAAGGCTGGGCCTCCTACTCCCACCACCAGAAGGCAATGATGCCCAAAACAAACAAACAAACAAACAAACCTGGGTGTATCTTACGGTCCAAAAAATACGGTAAGTGTGCGCTTGTCTAGAGGTGAACGAGGAGTTTTCTCTTGTTCTCATCCCACCCACGTTATTTGTTTTTAAAGAAAATCTCCTGGATCCAGATGAGCACATGGATGCTAGAGACTGCTACAGGAACAAGAAGGACAATGGGGACTCAGCCAGGTGTCGCCGGGCACTGGAGGAGGTGGATGAAGAAGAGGAGGAGGAGGAGGAAGCTGGTGAGAAGAGGCTGGTCTAGGTGCTCCCAGGAGCTATCAGGGCCAACCCCCCTGACCCCCCCAGCCTCCCCAAACTTGGTCCCCTGCTGGGGGAGGTACGAGGTCTGGAAGTGGCTATGAGCCTGGTCAGCCCTGAGCAAGAAGTGCCGGAGAGCATGGAGCGCACGGAGGAGCAAGGAAGGGTTCTACCCGTGAGACCTTCACTCACTTCCTCCCTGACCCAAGCCTGGTTGTTGCTATGGCGGCATACTGTTGATGCGATTGCAGCTCAGAGCCTGCCCTGTGATGGAGTAGAAAGTGCCTCTCAGGGTTGTCCTTAGGGGAGGAGATAGCCAGGTTTGTTTCTTTCTTGGAGTTCTTGGGTGGGTGGGTGGAACTTCATACCTTCTGCCTTTTAGTTAGGGGGAAAATGGCACACACACACACACACACACACACACACACATACACACACACACAGAGGCAGGCCCGGGCTTCACCATCCCTCACCCTTTTCTCTAATCTCCTTCCCACCCTGCCCTGCTCCCGGTCTTGGCCCAGGCACCGAGATCGCCATCATCTTGGACGGCTCAGGCAGCATCAGTGCCCCAGACTTCCAGAAAGCCAAAGACTTTATCTCCAAGATGATGAGGGTGATCTATGAGAAGTGCTTCGAGGTGGGTTTCTTTGGGAGTTGGTCTCCTACCTGTCCAGGTATGCATCGCCCAGGCGTTAACTGCTGCTGTCTATTAAACTACTTCCAAATAGTCCCCTGGCATTGGCTCCCGAGTCTGCGGTTCAGCTCTTTGGACTGGGCGGCGCTGGGCGGTTCTTCTGCCGGTCTTGTCTTCCGTTGCCTCAGCATCAGGTTGCCTGACTAGTGTGGGTGGCTGAACCTGGCCTCACTCGCCTGCCTGACAACTGGTGCTGGCTGTTCGCTGGGCCACGTGACTCCAGTCGGTCATGCCACTGATTCTTTCATGTCCAACGTGGACCCAGAGGACACGCCCTTTTCGTTTCTCTGATTCCATCTCATGTGCTTGATGTCCCATTGGCCAAAGCAAGTCACACGGTTCACTCGTTTCCCTTCCATGATCAATCCAGAGGGGGCCTGTGCAGGAACATGTAATCCACCGGGGAGCTGTTAGCGTCACAGTCCTCTTTTCCTGGACAGTCTCCTTTGGCCAAGGGGACAAGGTAGAATCAGAAGGCCTCTCCTCTGCTTCCAGGGGAGGCCATCCCTGGGGCAGGGGTGGCCTTGGGCATGACTACTCTGCCAACCTGAGCCCCATCTTGGCTTCCCCCCTCCAGTGCAGCTTCGCCCTGGTGCAATATGGGGAAGTAATCCAGACTGAGTTTAACCTTCGGGACAGCCAGGATGAGTTGGCCTCCCTGGACAGAGTCCAGAACATCACTCAAGTGGGGAAGGTCACCAAGACGGCGTCCGCCATGCAGCATGTCCTGTGAGTGTGAGGGCAGCGGGAATGATGGCTGGGGCCAGCCAGGGCGCTACTCGGAGGCATCCTATCTGAAGAAGCTAGAGCCTCGACCAGGAGGGGATCAGGTCGAGGTCAGGGATGAAATATTTAGAATGGGCAAACGGGTACAGATCAAAGTCTTTTGGTGGGTCCCAGGAAAGGGGGTGGGGTGGGGGAAAGAAGGGACAACCTGGGTATCTCAGCTGTTGACGATGCTGATAAGTTTGGTGCAGAAACAGGTGATGGCCACACTCCATGATGGCTGTCATCAAGGGCTCTGGACTGTCCATGAAAAGCAGGTTGATGGGCTGAGCCCCGGTGGCCTAGTGGTTGTGCGTGGGACTGCGGCCCACTGGGATGGAGGTTCGATTCCAGGTCCACGGAGCAAAGACTGGGCCTCCTACTCCCACCACCTGAGGGCAGTGATGCTCCCCCCCAAAAAAAAAAAAACAACAAAAAAAAAAGAAAAGCATTGAATGGGCAGATGTTGAGTTACCGAAATTGTCACTGCAATGAAAATGAAATATTAAAAAATAGCAGAAGACCAGAATTCTCGCTCTTCCCTGGCTGTGAGGTCATTCCGTCCAGCCTCGGCCACGCCCACGACTGCCCTCCACAAATTGTTCCAGAAACATCCTTTTCGTGAGAAGCCGCACAGCCGTGTCCAGGCTGCCTGGGTTCAAGTCCCAGCTCCAGTCTGAATTGTGTGTGACCTTGTCCAAACTGCCTAACCTCTCCAGGCTCCAGTGTCTTCACTTTGAAAGCGAGGCTAATGACGATTCTGGTCTCATAGGATTTCGAAGTGAGGGCTGTGTAAGCCAGGGAGCCTTGATGCCATAGTGGTTGCAAGTTGGGCTGCCAACTGCAAGGTCAGAAGTTCAAAACCACTAGCCACTCCGAGGGAGAAGCATGAGGCTTCCTCCTCCTGGAAAGAGTGATAGCCGAGGACACCACAAGGGCAGTCCTACCCTGTCCTATACAGTCCCTAGCACTGGAGGGCAGTGAGTTTGATTTGGGTCTGAGTGTAAGTCAATTGCCCCTGAGGGTTGGGGAGGCTGCTGATTTGTGTGGAAGCAGGTAGTCTCCTCTTTCCCCCAAGGAGTGGCTGGGTGGAGGGTGGGTGGGGCTGATGTGGGCAGCCGTGCAATTCTTCACCCACGGAGTGACCAGGGCTGCCTTTGGCGGATTCGATGGGTTAAAATACACGTAGCACTTACACGTGCCTGGCCCAGGCTTTTTCAGTATTATGTAGGAATGCACCATCCCCGTCAGTATCGGGATTATTTCTTACTGTCACACACCTAAAAGGAATGGGCTCAAGGATCGTCCCACACCTTTTCATGAGAAGCAGGTAAGGCACACCTGTAGACACACCTGTCGGGCAGCCCACTTCTCTCTGGCCTCACAGTGGGATGCAAGGGCCACCGCCGCCTGATCGGGGGAGGGGACACTCATCCTGATTCTAAAACAGGTCCAGTGAATGGAATCTTCCCAGAGCCCAGCGGTCCCTCTGGCAAAGCTTCCCTCGTTTTCCTCCCCCTACCCAGAGACAACATCTTCACGCCCAGCGGCGGTTCCAAGGAAAGGGCAGCCAAGGTCATGGTGGTGCTCACAGACGGGGACATATTCAGGGACCCCCTCAATCTCAGCACTGTCATCAGCTCCCCCAAGATGAAGGGTGTCGAGCGTTTTGCCATCGGGGTAAGAGCCGGACGTAGCCCCAGATGAATCTGGGGAAGTTGCCAGGGCACCTGGTTTCCCATCATCCTCTGTGCCCTGTGACCCCAACCGCCACATCCCCCCCGCCCCAACCTGCCCCGGGCCTCAGGTCTTGTCACTGAAAACTCCCATCCCAATGGTAGGAACAGCTCAGTTAGCCCAACAGGGACGAGAGGGAGGGACCTCAGGGCGGGGGTTGTCACAGTGGACCCCAGGGCTGGTTCCTGAAGAGGAGCTGAGTTTGGAGGGCAGCCAGGAACAGCGACATCAGGGGAGAGGGCAGGCCTGTGGAGGCAGGGGAGGCAGCCTGCCGAGGTGACCAGGAGCCTGGTGTGCACAGGAAAGCAGGCCTTTTGAGGAAACCAGAGCCCAGAGGGAGCAGGGGTGGAAGGACATGGGCGACAGAGGGCGCTCGGGGCTGGAGGGAGCCAGCGGCCATTCAGGGTGCTGATGTGGCACGGGGCACCTCTGTGCAGGTAGGGGAAGCGTTCCAGAAGGAGGCCTCCGACCGGGAGCTGAAGCAGATTGCCTCGGACGAGAGGCATGCTTTCAAGGTGACCAACTACTCGGCGCTGGGGGGGCTGCTGAGCAGACTACAGCAGCAGATCATCCACTCCGAAGGTGGGCACCTGGGGCCCCCCACTCCCGGGGCAGGGCACGGGCTGAGCGGGACTGCCCCTGGGCGCCATTCCCCCTCCTCCCCACCTCCCCTGTCTCCTTGGCTTCCAGGTGCGGGTGGAGATGCCATTCGCTTCCAGCTGGCGCAGGTCGGGTTCAGCGCCGAGCTCCTGGGCGAGGTATGTGGCACCGGAGGGAGGGCCCAGTGGCACCCACGCATCCAAAGGCTCAGGGATGCGGCGTTGGGTGCGTCTGGGGAGGGGGCACCCGGCCTCGGTCCCTCCTGCTCAGAGAGCGTGCATGCCGTGTCCCCGCAGGAGCAGGTGCTGCTGGGCGCCGTGGGAGCCTTTAACTGGTCCGGGGGTGCGCTGCTCTACAACCTGCGCAGCCATCGGGGCCACTTTCTGCAGCCGACCAGGGTGGACAGCGAGGCTGCGCAGTACAGCTACCTCGGTGAGGGCGGGGCCCGGGCCTGGCTCGGCGCATTGGTCTTCCTGGTCCAGGCGAGGCACGTGGATGAGAGGGAGGGGGTGGCCTGATGAGGGATCCCCGAGCTTGAGGGATAGGACATCGGGGGGGTGGGGGACCGAGGCATGGGGAACACGGGGTAGCTGGCTAGGGGAAGGCAGTGGACCTCGGTCCTCATGTCCTGGGAGGGGAGCCCCCGAACTGTCTGCGTTGTCAGTGAGGCTGTCTGTGTGAGTGACCCGTGACCTTGTGAGTGGAAGCCCTCAGTGGGGTGGCAACCTCACCCCTTCAAAGCTCTGGCAGGGAAGGTGAGAGGAAGGAGTGGATGGGCGATACCCCCTTCATCGTCTCTTCTACGCTCCCTCCACCCCACCCCGCCCCAGGTTACTCGGTGGCTGTCCTGCACAGGACCGGTGGCCTTTCCTACGTGGCAGGGGCTCCGAAGCATCTTCACCATGGGGCAGTGTTTGAGTCTCAGAAGGAGGGACCTGAAACTAGCTTCCTTCGAGTGCTGGAGGGTGATCAGGTACCTGGAGACACCCCTCTCTTTAAAGGGGGACCCTGAGGAACACAGGCGGGGCAGACATTATGCTGGCTTCTGGGCAGGCCTCTGGCGGTACTGGTGTGGACTCTGCCCGGCTACTCCCAACCGTGGAGTAGCTAGCCCTGAGGCTAACCAAAGGGTGAGGGTGTGTGTGGTCAAGTCCACCCAGAGTGTCTCAGAAGAAAAAGCCAGCCATATGGATAAGGTGACCAGACATCCCACTTTCGAACATCTGTCCCGCATCCTGCGGCATTTTAAAATTAATAAATCTATTACAATACTATTTTTGCATTCTATGAAAATTTTTGTTGCTCCATATAGACCAAATTTTTGATCAAGAACCCCTCTACTTTCTCCCCCACATTCCCGACATTGGTGTCCCACTTAAAATCTGGTCACTTTACCTATGGAACACCCATCTGCTCCGAGTCCCACGGGGTGGCCAGGTGTCAGAGCCATCAGGCTGCTCACCCCCACACACCTGGCTGACTCTCATGAGCACAGTGCCCAGCCAGAGTGGAGACGGAGCCCCTGTGAGGAGGGGAGAGACCCTCCCTCTGAACCTTGTCCCTCCTGGGCTGTAGATGGGGTCCTACTTTGGCTCCGTGCTGTGCCCGCTGGACATCGACATGGACGGGACCACGGACTTCTTGCTGGTGGCCGCTCCATTTTACCACATCCACGGGGAGGAAGGCAGAGTCTACGTGTATCGCGTGAATCAGCAGGTGGGAGCGTCTGCAGGCCTGTGGGTGCTAGGCGGGCCTGGCCCCGGCCGGGCATCAGAGAGCCCGTGGTGACGGGAGGGACTTCCGGGTGGAAGCAAGAGGGTATTTTCTTCAACTCCTCCCTCCTCCCCCAACTTCCTCCCCCAAGACGGGCCACGATGCTCACACTCCCCGTGGCTGCACGCTTGCCCGTGAGCGCCCTTGTACCTGCAGGAGGCAGTGGCCATCCCATCTTACAGGTGGAAAAACGGAGACTGCTTGATGTGTAGGCTTGCTCAAGCTTACAAAGCAGAGCCAAGACCGGAACCCATGCCTCCCCAGTGACCGTCCGGTGCCCCTACCCTGGGACAGGGAGCAGAGGGCAGGCTCTGGGACCTGGACTGGGAGTCCGGAGGAGCCCAGCCCCGTCGTCACCGGCTTGCTGTGTGACCGTGGGCAGGCCCCCCCTGGAGAATCGGCGCCCTTGAGCCCAGTGTGTGTCTCCCGGTGGTCATCTGAGCCGCTGTCTCTTTTACAGGCAGGCTCCTTCTCTTTGGCACACATGCTGAGTGGGCACCCCAGGTTTGAAGATGCCCGCTTTGGCTTTGCCATGGCGGCTCTAGGGGACATCAGTCAGGATAAACTCACAGATGTGGCCATCGCGGCCCCCCTGGAGGGTTTCAGCGCTGACGCCGACACCGACGCCAGCTTCGGCAGCGTGTACATCTACAATGGGCACCAGGACGGCCTCTCTGCCATGCCCTCGCAGGTGAGCCTACCTTGAACGTGAGTCGTGGAGCTTCACTGGGCTCCCTCGGTTGCCTGTATCCCAGGCTCTTAACTCTCCCAGTTACACGGCTGCAGTCTGAGCCGGCTCCAGGCCCCAGGGCGGGCAGGCCTGAGGGGGGCATTCCCCTGGGTTCTTCAGCATTCCCAACACTGGGCCAGTCTCTTCTCTCCAACCTCTCTTTCTGCCCTACTTTGGCTCCTGACCCCCAACTAGCCCCTCCAAGCATCAAGTCCCACTTGTGGGGTTCCCCTGACAAATTCTCATGGGGTGTCTTTTCTGGGCTCTGTCAAGCATCCCTGGCTTCAAACTGCAAGCCTCTGGAATCTCCCTGAGGCCCAGGGGACTCACGCTCACCCAGCGGAGCCTCCTCCCACTGCCCTGCCCTTCCTTCCCCCTGCCCCAACTCCAGACTCTGCAGCACCCCCTCCCCCCCTCCAGACAGGAGTCCTTGGGCAACTCAGTCCTCTCACCTTCCTCAGTCTACACAGCTGGGCAGACCCAGGTCCTGAAGATGCTACCTTCTCCTCTCTCCAGCCCCTCCTCTTCGTCCCCCACCCACCACCTGGTCTGGCCCCTTCCCTCAGCCTCACCCAGCACCTTCAGTGCAATTTTGATCATGTGACAGCTTCAAAAGGAGCCCGCCCAGTCCAGGCCCATGTCCTGTCAGTCCTGGGACAACTCAAGTGCCTCCTGCCACCCACGCTGCCCCTGCTGCCCTGCCCCTGCTGCCCTGGCTGTTTCCTCAGAAGGCCCTCCTCTTTCCTGACTTCTCTCTCACTTTTCTCACCAGCCCTTACCCTCCTTTTAAGTCCCCCCACCCCGACCCTTAAGGCCCCTTTCAAAGAGTCCCTTTGGGAAAACTTACCCTTCTCCCCCCAGTGGGTGGGTGGAGGACTGCCCCAGGGTGGCAGCCTTGCCTCGTGGAGGTGATTTGAGTGATTGAAAGGACCCCTCCTCCTTGTGTTTCTCCTGTCACAGACGATCAGAGCCTCGCAGGTGGCTGTAGGACTCCGCTACTTCGGCACGTCCCTGTCGGGAGGTTTGGACGTCAGTGGAGATGGCCTTGTTGACATCGCCGTGGGCGCTCTAGGCCAGGCGGTCGTGCTCTGGTAGGGGGTCTTTCCTGCCTTCTGTTGTCCTCGGCCTCAGCCTTGCCCACTTTCTCAGCTCTACGTGCCCCCCCTGCAAACACCGGCCCTGGAGGGAGGAGGAAGTGCAGTGAGTGAGGCCACATCCGGGTTAGAACGTCAGTGCTCTCCTAAGGCCGGGCCTGTGGGCAGGTTCTCTCACTGTTCTTGATCTCAGTGACAGTGGTTACCAGTTGAGCTGCTAGCCTCAGGGTCAGCTGTTCAAATCCACCAGCTGCTCGTCAAAAGAAAAAGGAGGCTTTCTATTTCTGTAAAGAGTTACAACCTTGGAAATCCGCCCCTCTTCCCCCCACACACACACACAAAAGACAGTTCTACCCTGTCCTATAGGGGCACTGTAAGTTGGAATTGACTTGATGACAGTGACTTTCGGTGAGGTCTTAGTGGTCTCCCCTCTAAAGAGAAGCAACGACAGCCACGACCACCCCACTCCCCAAGCACGGAGCATCGAGTGAGGAGACGGGTGCAACGTCTTTATTATTATTATTTTTTTTAATCAAAAATCATTTTATGGGGGGCTCGCACATCATTTTTCCAATACGTAAATAAACATACTGTGACAAGAACCCTCGCCCGTCCGCTGCCGCAAAGTCTTTAATACAAATGTTAGCGCTGGTGATGATGATGAAGAATTTCTGTTTCTGTCCTTCATCCCTAATGAACGACCGAGCCTCGTCCAGGTATCTCCCCCTGCCCACTAAATGCCCGCCCTTGCCGTCTGCTCCACCCGTCTCCTGACAGCTGCTCAGAACCATCTCAAGGCTCACTGTCTGTAGTGTCTGCTTACTCTCAGCTACCCCTCAAGCCCACAGAGTCCAGGGGGGCTTTAGCGCCTCTCTAGCGCCCTGTCGATGTCACTTTTTCCTCCTTTCACCACCCTGCCAACAAGGTTTTCTTGACCCTGCCTCTAAAGCGTCTCTGAGTCCACCCTCTTCTCTCCATTGCTGCGACCCCTGTGCAGTACAAGACCCAGAGGCTCCATCTAAACCCCCGCCCTGGA
>PVJH01041944.1:0-14628 GCA_004026705.1 Nesogale talazaci | reverse complement strand
CCTTTTGGAACTGTGCCATCGAAGCTGCCTATAGTATTTCCAACCATTAGATTTCTGCTTTTCGATGAATCAAAAACAGAAGGTCTGCTGTTTACTTCCCAGACCCTATGTGTTAAGAAAGTCCCATTCAGCTTGAAGCCATTGGTCCGATCAGACACTTGAAAAGCAAAGTGTTGGCATACACTTCACAACTACAATTTCATCGTTTATTCATGTTCCGAAGATAAGCCTTGAAGACCGTCGGTGCTATTCTTTCTGATAGCCGGGCACCATCTGTTTACTTCACCCACCTTTAGCTACAGTATCCATATCTTTTCATGTGAGGGCCAGCATCAAGCAGGGCCATGTCATAAGAACTAGTTATTCACAGATTGGGGCTTGCATTAAGTGTGAGTCCCGAATCCATTCATCCCTCTGCTGTGTGTGCATGCCTCCATTCACTTTAGGGCATCATTATCATTTTATGATAGAGAACATTATTCATCATCCCCCTGGGGCATAAAGCAATTCTGCTAAGAGTATCATTAATTTAGCCCACGGCATAGAATTGAACACACTGTTGAGAAAGGGCCATTGTGCGGGTGTGGGGTGGCTTCAGGGTGCAAACCAGGAATGGTTGACTTGTACGGATTAAACGCTGAAGTGACAGGATACCATTTAGGCAAACAATGGGAGGGGATGATAGGGCGGAAAGATTTAATAACGCTCCTTCACACAGGCAGAACCCTACCTCCCATAGTAATGCATGTCCTAATACCTACGTAGTGGTCCCAGGCCACCATTCATTGGGAACTCTCAGAACGAGAGCTCTGAGTCAAAGTCTAATGAGGACTAATCCAGACCTCGGGATAGCAGTCCGCTTCTTCTCACTCTAGGGCATTGCAACTTTGGAGTCCCAGAAAACAAACAAAAAGCAAACTCACTGCCGCTGAGTTAACGCAGACTCCTGTCTCCCGCCTGTGGGTTTCTAAGACTATAAGGAGCAAGCCCCGTTTCCTCCTTTGGAGCTGCTCATGGTTTTGAACCGGTGACCATCGGGCTCTCCACCCAACTTGTAACCACTACACCACCACAGCCCTGTGACCTCCTCGGGCAGATGGCAGCGCCTCAAACCTGCCACAGGTGAGTGTGAGGTAAAGCCCAGATCACTTTGAGGGGTTTCCATATGGAATCCTTCCGGTGTGGCTGATGAAAGGACAGAGTCCAAGGTCTCAGCCCATGGTCTGGGGCTGGACTGGAACTAACTAGGTCAAACGGGTCTGGTCGCACTGATGCTGGAATGCCTGGGGGTGGTGGTCAACACTGACTTTGCATCAAAGTGCAGTGTGAGATGGCCGTTAGTCCTAGGTGTGGTGGACATGGTTGAGGCTCCAGTCTACTCCGAGGTGCCGGGGAAGAAAGACGTGGTTCTAGACGTGGTTCTCTAACCAAAAACATTAGCAGCCCTTGGCAGCCTCGGGAGCGCAGACCTTACTCTGCATCAGCCCTGCTGGCCAGGAACTGGAATCAGCTGGCTGGTGGCAGCCGTTGGTGGTCCTGGTGATGGTCATGAGATCGGGGCTTGGCTTAGGGAGGACGTTTAGGGAGTGCTGTGTCTCTCTAGGTCTAACCTGGGGAGATAATGGATAGAAATGAAAGCCAGCTGATCTAAGTGTCCCGGTCCTTCTCAAGCTCTTGCTTGCGTGATTATCTTACTTTTAAGCCATGGAGGGGGAAAAAAAACCAAACCAAAGGAACAACAAAACCCACCAAGGCTCCTGCCGTGAAGCAGGCTAATGGCTCGGTTTCTGTTGGAAAAGCTGAGCTTCAAAGAATCAGCGAGGGGAAGTCACAGAGACCGCTCACTGCCAGACGGACTGTCATGCACACCCCACCGTTCCTGGCCGCTGGCATGCCCTGTCTCTCTCTCCTTGATGGGGTCACTTGCAGCAGGGAGAGCTCAGGACTCGGAGGGCAGAGACCATGTTCGCGTGACCTCTGTGGGTCAGGCTCCATTCTGTGTGTCCTCAACCAAAACGCAAAAGCCTGAGTTCACATTCAGAGACTATGAAACAAGCACTGCAGAGCAGATGCCGACCGTCAGCAAACCTAAACGTGTGTGACAGAGGACAGACAGCTGCCCCGGGGGCTTCTTGAAGTTTCACCTTCACAAATGGAAATCGTGAAGTCTTCCGTGTGCCCACCTAGCCGCCGGTGAGCCTTCAGGGGTGGGCTGACCTGTCTGCACCCCCAGGACTCCTTCACGAACCAAACATGGATTATAAATGACAGGGCGTGCTAGAGAGAGAAATGCAGCAAGGGGCTCAAACCAGACTCACTGCTATGGAGTCGTCGTGGCCCTAGAGGACAGGGTAGAACTGCCCGGTGGGTTTCGGAGTAGAAAGTCCGGTCTTTCTCCCTGATGGTCTCGAACTGTAGACCTTGCAGTTTGTCACCTAACCGGTAACCATTTTGCCCCCAGGTCTCTCCAAAGCAAGGGAGGAGGATGCAAACTTTTGAATACAGTGTGAGGGAGCAGTCTCTTCTGAGGAGGTACCTTTTAAGACGGAAGGAGATGAGGATCCACGATGTCATAGTGATATTTCTGGGATCTTATTTACCATCGGTTCACTTGGCCCTGGTGTTTAATAGAGAGTATTCTTTGTGGGACTGTTAAAATCGGAGCATTGCATCGCACTGGCAAGAGGGGGGAGGCTGAGGCACAGAGCATGCCTCTTGGCTAAGGTTGCCCGCAGAGGAATTGGTGGAACCAGCATGGTACCAAAAAGAATTGACGTTCAGCCCTTTGCGGAGACAGTGCATGGTCAGGAATGGCCGGTACAGAAGCCGCACAGAAGGAAACCCCACGCCAAATCCAGTTTCCTCCAGTCCTCCCTTGACGCCTGGCGACCCCATGAGTCTTGGGTGAGAGCAAAACTATATCCCACGGGATTTTTATTGGCTGGGGCTTTGGGCTGCTGTAAAACGTTACCATCTCGGACACCTTCAGGGGAAGTCCTTCACTGTTCTATATGGTCGCATGAGTCTGGAAGACGAGGTGGCAGGGAGAGTTTTTTTCTTTTTCATAGAGTTTTCGGTTCTTTTCACTCGCCCTTTCTTCCGAGCGTCTCTGGAGTCTGCAGCTTTATGGGAACAGCCTGAGCTATTGCTGCGGCCCGGGGACTCTGTCTCCATGGTCCCTGGAGTCGTGTCTGGTCCACGCCAGGGACTCGGAAGATGTGTGCTTCTGTTCCCTACCCTTGATTTGCACGAGTGCCCCGCTCATTCAATCATCGATGGATGGAGTGGCAGCCTGACAGTCACAAGCTCTGAGATTGACCACCTCATTTGCAAGCAAAGGGCAGAGTGCCTGAGAGCAGCGGGTCACAACTTGTGGATCGTGACCTTCCTTCAGAGCAGGAGCAAAATCACATTTATGGAGGACAGACAGCGGAGGAGTGGGCGAGGGGAGACATCGGGCAGTGTGAGCTATGGCAAAATAATAATGATTTTTAAAATATTGGGAGTTGGTAGGGGAGGGGGGAAGAGGGGAAAGGATGAAACGCAGCTCTCAAGAGCTCAAGTGGAAAAGTGGATAGTTGGAGAATGATGAAAGCAGCAGGCGCGTGAAGATGCTTGGCGCGGTACAAGTATGTGTGTATTGTGATAAGCGATGTACTAGCCCCAATAAAATGATAAAAAATTTACATGGATGAATTTTCATAGCAATGAAAATTATTTTTTAGTTGAGGGGGGTGTGGTCACCATAACCGGAGGAGCTGTGTGAAAGGGTGGCGGCAGGAGGAAGGTAGAGAACCGCTGTTCTCGATGGCGGCCCGGCGGTTCAAGTGCTTGCCTGTGAACCCAGTTGCTTAGTGCTTCGAACCTACGAGCTGCTCCATGGAAAACGCTGAGGCCGTCCGCCTCCCTACAGAGTGCAGCCCTGTAAATGCAGTGGAGGGGTTGGACCCTGTCCTGTCAGGTGCCTTTGGGTCGGAGTTGGCCCCAAAGCTGGAGGTTTGTTTTGGGGTGCGTACGTGGATGTGGCCAGCCTTAAAGGAGAGACTGTGGAGATGCATTGACCATGGGCATTGACACCTGTGCACAAGTATGGTAGGGCCAGTTGATGCCTTGTGGCTCTCCGTCCTGACGTGCAGGTGTTTGAATTTACGGCGCTCCCGTGTTGCACTCTGTCTGGAGCCTGGGTGCATCGCAGCCCTGCCACGTGTGTGCTGTGCCAGGAGGGCCCTGCCTGGAGACTCTGGGGATGCTCTTTCTCTGGGCCAACTGCTGCCCTCGGAGTACCCTGCCATCGCCCAAACTCCAGTCTGCCTCCACCCAGGGTGCCCTGAAAGTAGAGTTTTCACTTAGGGGAGAAATCCCAGTAGTGGTTTCAGGCTGGCTGCTGAGCCCACAGCCTTCTCTCCCTGCAGCCTTAACAAGTGACCCTGGGAAAGTCAAACCATGCAGGCTGTCGCTGTGCTTGAAGGGAACCTCCAGAGGAAGGAAAAGCCAGCCTTTGGGGGCAGGGCAATAAGCAGCGTGTATGTGCACCCCTTCAAGAAGCCGCACTGGGGGGGATTCGTCTTGCTCATGCCCCGGGACAGCAGTGAGTGGTGTCTCTGATGGGGCCTCTGTAGGCTGAGGAAAGAGTTCTGTGGTGGTGCAGATGGTTCAGTGCCACCAGGACACCCATCTAACGAGGATGGAGAGGGAGGCGTTTCCCTGGTGTTTCTGAAGAGTTGCAAAGCTCCCCATCATTTGAGCTGCAGTGCCCTTCAGAGGACCTTCCCACAGGAGTCACAGGGAAGGGATTTCTTGGAGCGTGGGTGGTGCAGTGGGTGAGCGCTTGGTTCCTGCCTGTGGGGTTGGTCGTTGGAACCAAACACGGAAGGAAGATTTAGCCATCTTTTCAGTGTGTTAGGATTCGGAGGGTGGGTGGGGAGGGTTCTCCGTGTAGGCTCTCTTCTTTGGGAAACATCTTGATTCTGGTAGGACCGTAGGCAGTGCCCTGGTCCGAGTGCTCGCCTCTGAGGGAGGAAGGACCAGAAAGTGTCTTGGCATAAAGATTCCAGCCTAGAAGCCCCAACTCTGTCACAGAGCCACCCCCCCCCCCCAAAGTCCAGGCAACAACGCGGTGGCACCCCATGACACCCAGACCCGAGGAACAGAATTTTAAATGATTATTGGAAGCAGGCCTATCGGATCCATTGCAGCGAGGGCACCTCCACCCAACTGTCCAGAGATCATTTGTTGAATGAGGATGAGTCTTGCTGCTGCTCAGTGTGGGGAGTAGGAGATGCTGCTTGGGAGTCACAGAGGCGGGCCTTCAGACGGGGTGTCGAAAATTCCATCTTTTGATTCTGTCTAGCAGCCCTGTGAGTCAGAATGACCTTGATAGTCATGGGGATTTTTTTTTTTCTAATTGAAGTGGTTTTAGGCCTCTCAGATCGGTTCAGAGTCCTATTAGTCACCTGCCCCATGCAAAATTCCTCTCTGAGATTCTAAGGGACGGACCCTTCACGATCAGCAGAGCAGCGGCAGGCAGCTCCATTCTACAGACGAGGCAATGGGCTTCAGGGAATTGCTTAGGTTTGGTGCCAGAAGTCTGCATCACAACATGGTTGGTGTCCAGATACTGGTCTGAGTAACATTCATTCTATGAGTGGATGGAAATTCATGATGGACAGAATGACTGTCTTATGGAAAGATGGTAACTGGGGTCTCAGAGAGAGAGAAAGAGAGAGCGACCGACCAGCTGCCCAGGAAAAAGTGGAGGGACTAAGCATGGAGAGATGGAGGAAGAAGACTCTGAGGGACAGGGGCTATTTGCCGAGGGTTTTGAAGGATGAGTAGAAGTTTGCTATGGAGGAAAGGGGAGGGCAGATGTACCAGGTGACATCACCTGCCAGAGCAGGAGAGTGAGGAAGGATGGACACAGGAGCATGAGGGAGCAGAGGTGGGGTGAGAGCCGATCCAGAGGACTGAATCACTCAGGGTTTACCCTTTGGTTTTGGGAATCAGCAGCCATGTGTAGCTGTTGTTGGTCAGTGTCACAGAGCGGGTTCTGACACAAGGTGATGTTCAGAAGGAAGCGCTGCCTGGTCCCGAGCTATCTGCACCATCGTTATGTTCGAGCCCATCGTTGTAGCCACTGTGTCCACCCATCTCATTGAAGCCTTCCTCTCTTTTGCTGCCCCCCACCCCCACCCCTACTTTACCAAGCATGATGTCCTTCTCTAGGGACTGGGCTCTCTGGACAACACATCCAAACCGTTGCCAATGAAATTCTGACTCACGGCGGTCCCACATGCCACAGAGAAGAGCCGAGCTCCCCAAGGCCTTCTCAACTGTTGCCTCTCTGGGCAGAGGTCCTCAGGTCTGTCTTCAGAAGCATTTGGTGGTAGGTTCGGGCCAGACATCAGAGGAACAGTCAAGGGCAAACCAGGTACCACACTTGGATCTCGTAGCAGGTGCGGGCTCTGGTTTTTCAGAAGCTGATGTCTGTGAAGTGCTCGATCATTACACCCTCCTGGCTTGGTGAGAGGGCCAGGCATGTTCAAACCCCCTCTCTCCCCAAATGAAGCAGGGCCCCATGTAGAAGTAATTTCTCTTATCATCCGTTAATGGGAGGCAAGCAGATTATTCGTAAATGTCGAAAGTGCAAAGTAAGAAATAGCTTAAAAGCACTCAGCGGCAGGATTTCAAGCCCCGCTATTTGCCTGGCTTGTGCCAAAATGATAGGCCTTGGAGGTCGTGTTTCAGCCGTTCAGTTGCTTAATGGTGCCCTCGTTCGCCCGCAGAGGCCTCTGGAAGGAGTGGCCAGAAAGAGACCGTTTGCCCAGCAGGGAGCATTTCTGGCTTGAATGTGAACTCCGTGGTAGAGTTGGGCTCAGGTTGCAGCCAGGCCTGGGGTGGGTGGAGGGGGCTGCCCTGGAGAGTGGAGAGCTGAGTTGACCACTTCCTCCTGGGAACCAGGACCTGAGGGTCAAGCTTCGGGCTGTGGGATCGGATCATGTTGCCCCCTTGAGCCATGCTGACCTCAGGAGTCTTATCAAGAGCCCTCCTCCTTTTACATCCCCTTCCTGGGCTTCTAGAGTCACGTGTGTGCTGGGGGGGGGGGGCATTAAGCTGGGTACGAAGCTGGGGACCTCCCTCATTTCTCTTCCAGACAGTAGCTTCTCTGACACCCCTTGATAAAGACCCTGCTGCTGGTTTCCTCATGGGTACAGCGGACTTCTTTTTCATCTCCTGCTTTTCCTGTTAAAGAAAAAAAAGACACGAAAGTGACATATTGAAAACCCAAGCTTATGAGTGGTGATGAAGAGTAGGTGGAGGTGGCTGGGTGTTAGAGTACAAAGGAGACCCCAGTCTCAATCATCATCTAAGGGGGACATTCATTAAATCTTTTAAGGAAGAACGACGGTACACCCAAGATGCAGACACAGCATCCAGATGGAGGAGGCCATGAGCATGGAGTCACTGAGTTGTCTGAGGAGTGACTGATAGTCAGACGCTGGTTAAGTAAGACACGAAACCAAAGAAACTGTCACAGATTCAATCCATCACAGTTACAGGTAGGACTGCAGTGTTGGGACATGTTAGACAGAAGAGGCGAAAAGATTGATCCAGGGCCTTCCAACCCAGACAGTGCAGGGACACTATTCCACTGATAGCCTTGTATTGTCTATCAAGGACGCCTCTAAAAGAGACGGCCCTTCCCTGGACTGGCTGGAGAAGGTGAAGGTAATCCAATGCCCTCTGCCTGGGGGCAAGATGGTCTCCATCCTTGGTTCATGGTTTGAGGAAACCCTTTGGAGGCATAATAGATTTGGGGTGTTCGTTGTCAACCATAACCTTATACAAGCAAGGTGCTCAGCATTTAAGTTCCGATAGACTTGTGAGATGCGGTTGAGTTGGGTCAACTCATAGCGACTTTAGGGACAACTGAACATAACCTTGCCTGTACCCGAACTATCCTCACAACATGCAGCTGTGCAGCAATTCATCTCATTTTGTCTTCTTCATCGACGCACCAGCAAACACCGTGCCCTTGTCCAGGGACTGGCCTCTCTTGATAACACCTTCAAAGTAGGTGAGACAAAGTCTCACCATCCTTGCTTCAAAAGAACATTCTGGCTGTGGTTCTTCCAAGACAAAGGCTCTTTCTTCTGGTAGTCAACGGTCTTTCCATAATCTTCACCAACACCCGAACTCAAAGACACTGATTCTTCAGGATTCCTTGTCCAGCTTTTCTTGCATATGACGAGGTAATAGGAAATTCCCTGGCATGGGTCAGGTGCACATGAATCATCAAAGTGACATCTTTGCTCTTTAAAGCTTTCAAGAGACCTTTCTTTTCTTGGTTTATCACGATGTTGTCTATTGCTCCAGCTGTGAGGGTTAAACAAATAAAAAATTTTTTTTTATGTTGAGCTGGAATCCATACTAAAGACTAACTGTATGTAATCTTTGAGCTTCCCCAGTAAGTGCTTAGAGCCCTCTGCACTTTCCGGAAGGTTTTGTCATCTGCATGTCCTAGGTGGTGAATGAGTTCATTTTCAGGTAGTTCAGCTTCTCAGAGCCTTTGCTCGGCACATAGATCAATCGGTATGATGACATGGTGACAGCCACAAACCTGAGACCTTCCTTCCCTGACTTTCATCTCCTTGACTTGGAAGAGGCAGCTATCCCCAGGCATACTTTGTGTGCCTTCCAACCTGGTTTTAACCTGGGAGAATCTTCTAAACCCCGCCCTCCCCCCGGTTTTATTGTGAATAGATAAATACCTGTCATTTTTGCTGCACAAAAGTGGAAGGCTGGGAAACTGAGCAGGTGATTTTTTTTGGTGGTGTGTAGCGTAACAACTTTTGTTGAAAGAGTTGACAGAGGATGAGCCATCCCGAGAAAGACAATATTACCAGGGAGGGGCCTTGCTCAGTTTAGGGTAGCTCCTATAACAACAGGAGATTGGGTGGCTTAGTGGTAGTGCATTGGGCTGCTAAATGCCAGGTCGGCGGTTTGAAATCATCAGCCAGCTCCATGGGAGAAAGATGGGATTTCTGTTCCTGTAAAGAGCAGCAGTCTTGCACACTTGCAGGGGTGGTTCTACCCTGTCCTGGGGGGTCTCTGAGAGTCGGTTTGATTCGGTGGCAGTGAGGGTTTTTTGCTTGGTTGGTTATTTAACTTGGGAGGGAGGGGCTCTTTGGAAGCTTACTCTGACTGCGTGCTTTTCAGGCGTGGATTACATAGGGAGTAGTAAGTAAGCACAGGTAAGTCTGTGCTTACCTTGCTTACCAGGTACTCTGTTCCTGTCAAGGACTGTACGTGTGCAAAAGGGACTTTGAGTCTGTGGGAAGGTACTGTGGGGTTGGGAGAGAGACGGAAGCCGGCCATCCCTTCGCTAAATCTTGGATGTGAAGAAGAAAAGATGGTTGTTGACTACAGACAAGTAAGCACAAGTGAGCCCTATGGACATCATTCCCATGCCTGTCAAAGTAAATGGGGACTTAAAGACAAAAGCAGGCCTGAGAGTGGGAGGCTTCTTGCAGCTGCTCTCAGGGATGGGAGGATGGCTCTTGAAGGTCACAGTGACATTCTGTCTGTTTTCCTGGGGCAAAAAGGAGGGGTAGGCTGGGAGCTGGTCCTCCGCACAGATGCCTCTGCTGTCCTGGAAATCTGGTTTGTTTGGGAACGCCCTCCCTGACAGGCCGGACCTGGAAGGTCATTGGTTGAGGTCATGGGATCTGCCTTCTAGGCCCAGTTTTCCTCCTACTCTTGAGTCTTGACAGTGGTGGATGGCGGCGGTTCCCAAACATTCCCTGAGGTCCTGGGACAGCCAGGATGCTCGGTAGACAGGAAGCGGAGGAGTTTCTGGAAGACTGGCTTTGGAAGAGGCCATCATGGTTGGTAAGGTGGAAGACTCAGTGCCACTGAGGGGAACTTCATGAGGTGGATAGACAGGGTCGCTGCCACAACCTTGATCAGTTACAGCAGGTCGCCAGACAGAACCATTCCTACTTTTGACTTTCTCCCTTCTGTGCATCCAGCCCCGTGGTATTTGAACATCTAGAGAAGGCTGTTCCTCCTGTGATCATCCACAACTCAGCCAGTCAGCCTCGAGGACCCCAGAAGCCCAGTGAGCGACGGAGAAGTTTCTAGAGTTGGGACGAGAGCCGCCCCTGCTTAGACTGCTTCTAAGCTTTCTTTCTACCTAAGATCAAAGTCTGCTGGCTGTTCTTAAACTGCATACACATTTGCATTAGCATTAAAGCAGAATTTAAATGTGCACTTGCCATGATGGTAGTTGGAATAGACTGCCACCTGTCCACCCCTCAAGCCATCATGCAAGCATATCTGTCTGTCTCTCTATCAATCAATCAATCAATCAATCAATCAATCAATCATCTATCGTCATCTATCTTTATTGCCCAAACATTTATCTGACTAAAGTGACAAAGAGAAATAAGATGTGGTCCTTGTGCTAAATTAACCCGAAACTTCGTCAATGGTGCTTGTGACCGCATGAGACCGAGTAGGTCCTCCGGCCACCTCTTTCTGGGGGCAGGTGACCAGGTCATCCCCAGCAACCTTTTGATTAGCAGTGAATCACTTCCCTGTGGAACCACCAGGGCCCCTGAGCAGTGGCTATCATGTTTTGTATCGAAGGCTACCGCCTCTAGAACCTTTAGAAGTCCTTCAGTTTAGGGCAGGCCCTGGGATGTCACAGAGATGGGGACATTTGAACCGGACTGCTCACTCGTGTGGTTGTTCAGTAAGCGTTTATGGAACACCTGTTTGGGCGTCGGACCCTTCGACAGGCTGTGGAAACAGCAGAGAACAAAACTAACAACACTCCCTGTCCTGGTGGAACTTAAGGAGCCCTGGTGGTAAGGCGCTTGCTTGGCTGCTAACCAGAAGGCTGGTGGGTGGAACCCCGCAGCCACTTTGCAGGAGAGAAACGTGCCACTCTGACGCCCTGAATACCCTTATGAGTGGCAGTTCTGCTGTGTCATGTAAGGTCGCTGTTTCGCTCTGAGACCCAGTGGACTTGATAGCAATGACTTTGATTGCTTGATTTGATCTTGCTTTTACCATTTGGTACTGAATTGTCGATATCTTCTCATGTCATACCGTTTTGTTGGAAAAAATATGCAACACAATACCCCATATGAATCTATTTTAATGGAATCATCTCTTTTTGCTGAACTTTTTTATTAAACAAAAGTTTTCCCTTACACACACACGTGCGCATGCCATGTGCAGCTTCAGGTCTAATTGCCTGCATGGACCTTGATAGCTATGAGACCAGAAGATGAGAATGCCAGGAGTCAATGTCTAAGGGGGCTTCACAATGTCCATAGAAAAATAGAAGGAAAAGGTCATGGCATTTTCCTACAAACTTTTTGCAACCCCTTTGTACAGAATGCTGATCAAATACAGAATTTCAAATGATTATAGGAAGCAGACCTATGGATTCATTGAAACAACGGGGACCCCTAGCCTATTGCTATCATTTTTTTAAACACTTTTTTGGGCACTTTATCTACATAGAATGCCATTCAATAGTTCAGTCAGATCAAGCAGAGTTGTACAATCTTTACCACAATCAATTTGAGAACATTTTCTTCTTCCGTGTATCCATTGTTAGGTGTGTAATTTGTTTTAAATTTTGAAAAATATATGCACAGCAAAGCATTCTCCAGTTAAACAGCTTCTGCATGTATGACTCAGAGCCATTGATAATGCTCTCGGTGTCACAGAAACATAGGTTTGACATCTTTTCTTGAATTGTTCCACCACCATTAAAATAAACTCAATGGGGCTGAGCCCTGGTGGCGTAGTGGTTGTGCGCGGGACTGCGGCCCACTGGGACGGAGGTTCAATTCCAGCAGTGGGGCTGGGCCTCCTACTCCCACCACCGGAGAGTAGTGATGCCCCCCCAAAAATAAAATAAAATAAATAAAATAAAATAAACTCAATGGGCCTTAAGCAAGAACGCGTCCTCGTTTACCCATGATAATCATAGGTCAAGTTTGGTTTATTTTTTTTAGTCGTTTTCTTCATATTAACATTCAGACCCTTTCATCACTAAATTGCTTTTTTACTAAAAGTTGTATATACATGATCACAATCAACTGTTCTTTGTGTCTTTTTAGCCTTGAGCTGAAACTATCATGTCATCTTTAAACAACTGTTTAGTTCCATTAGTTAAGCATGCTCTCCCCGTGGCACTTAGCATAATCAACCCTTTGAGATGGGGGTGGGGTGGGGGGGGGCAGCATTTACAGGAGGACAAAGTTCCGATGAGCGAGGCCAGAAGGAGCAGAGAGGGGGAACACAGGGCCGAGGTTGGAGCAGCGATTGCACTCAGGGGATTGCGAAGAATGAGGTGCGAAGCCAAATGTGTATGACTGTTTACTATAAAGCTGATCTGCTCTGTCAACTTTCACCCAATTCACAATGAAAGGTTTTTTGTTTTTTTAAAAAAGAGACGAAACGATTAGCACAGAGGAAAAAGAGTGTTTTGAGCCATGTGCTCTTTTTAGACATTCTTTATAAGGGATCGAATTGGCAGCGAGAGCTCTAACCCAGAGAAGCAGAGGGAAAAGAGAGAGTAAGTCCATGGTGGAGAATTACTCGGAGCAGGGAGAGCCAGTGGTGAGGCCGCGGGGAGAACCAGCCGCATTAAACTGTGCAGGTAGAAAATCCTGGCTGTGTTTGTGTTTTCTTACATGTTCACCGACAGCAGAAAAAAAGTGCTATGCTAAAATAGCTTGTCCATAAATCTTTGTCCTGCTTTCTTCAGATTTCTTGGAAATAGGTTTTCAGATGGGAAATTCACAGGTTATAAGATTTGAAGGCTCTTGACAGATGTGGCCAAATTGTTTTCTGGAAGGTTGTATTCATTTATGCCCCAACTAGCAGTGTATGAAAATGTCACTCACGGTGTCCCTGCCTGTTTGATTTAGGTGTCTTTCATCTTAATAGAACCTCTATGCCAGGAGACCAGAAGCATGCGCTGGTGCCCAGCTACCATTATGAGAACTTTGAGGTCAAGACCCTGGTATCTGGATCCTGATCCAAAAAGGAGAAACGTAGAACAGAATTTTAAATGCTCCTAGAAACCAGATAGACTGGGTGCATTGATCCTTCTTAGCATGGACAGACTTGTTTGATTTGGGTTTATGCACTGTGCTGGTTTTCTTATTTCTGGAAGGTCACAGACTGTATCCCAAGCCCCTGACCTCCTATCAAACTCAGCGTCTCGCTGGCAGTGGAATGTTTTTGTATTGTGGTCTTTTATCCCCTAGGATAAAGTGTAGCTATCTGCTTTTGCAGCCGCCCTGAATGTGGTGCACTGCGAGAAAACCCTGCCAAGCCAAGTACCCCAGTTCTCTTTGTGTGGGACGACCCCTTCTTGACTCAGCTTGTGCCACTCTCTGAAGGGTTGAAACAGCTCTCTTCTGGAATTTTCTTCACATTTGGGGGAACAGGTTGCCCTAAACAGGAAGGAGGGAAGCTTGGGAAACATAATCAAATCAAACTCACCATCCCTAACGCAAACCCTATCCATCCTTTCTCCTGCAGAAGTGAAAGACATCACTTGGTGGCGGATGCTACCCACAGGGCAGGCCCCAGCTTCCCCTGAACTGTCCCTGTGTCCCTCCAGAGGGAAGGGTGGAATGTGTTTTCAGTTACCATTCTCTCTCTCTGTAAAAATCATTTTATTGGGGACTCATCCTACTCTTATCACAATCCATCCATCCATCCATCTGTCCATGGTGTCGAGCACACGTGCACATCGTTGCCGTCATCCTCCTCCTCAAAACGTGTGCTTTCTCCTTGAGCCCTTGGTATCAGCTCCTCATTCTCTCCCCTCCCTCCCTGTGCCCCCTCCCACTATTCTTTTGTTGAACATTAACAACAACCACCCAAAACAATATTTACCCCCTCACCCCCCGTTGTTAAAGGAAAGCCAGGAGAAACATTTTTTGTGATGTAACACTTCCGTCTGCTCTTCTTAGAATTTCTTTGAGGTAAGAATGGAAGCAGCGTTTCTTGGTATGGTATCTAACTGCCTGGAAGGGTGGTGCTGAGGGTGAGACTTTGGGCTGCCAACTGCAGGACCCGCCGTTCAGACTTACCCATCGTGCTGCGGCTGAAAGGGGAGGTTGACGATTTTTGCAAACCCTGTATCAGTATGGAGTGAGTGAGAAGTGGAGCTGCGGCCCCGGTGACACAGTGCCATGGCGATGCAGTGAGTTGCAAACTGTTCACCCGTTCACCACCAGTTCAAAGCCACCTGCTGCTCCTTGGAAGAACGACTGGGCTTTCTCCTCGCCTGAAGAGTTCAGTCCTGCAAACTCACAGGGACAATTCTACCCCAATGTATAGCGTCATTGTAAGTCAGAATCGACTCCATGTGGCGCGTTTCCCCGTTTTAATGTAGGGTCCTCGGAGTGGGGCTGTGCTCAGGGATGGTGGGCTTGAGTTTTGGAGGGGCTTGAGAGAAACTTTTGACTCCTGGAAATTTCCACCTGGCCACAGTAACCTTCCCCAAAGACATGCTGAGTGAAAACATGTTTGCTGCGTGAAGTCATTTCTTACCATTTTCTTTCTAATCCAGTAGACCCCCCCCCCCCCCCC
>PVJH01041943.1:0-14630 GCA_004026705.1 Nesogale talazaci | reverse complement strand
GTGAATAAATCAGAAGTGCCCAGCTCTCCATGGCTGAGGTCGCAAAGACTTGTCTTAAAATAAACCACCATGTAAGTATGACATGGTATTTTTATGAATTGGATCGATTCAATAACCATGGACTAATTTTAGTAGTACTATGTATATACATTATACAGATTTTAAAAATTAAATATTAAAAAAATTAAAAATCACCTTGAAGTTCCTGGTTCTATATGAATTCATTTATAATTCTAATTGACTACTTCAACTAAATGATGAAAATGTATCCTTTCATAAAGTGGAGAAGGGGAGATTGCAACTCTGCATGGATTATACGTGTCTGTTATGGTCCTCTCCCTGCCATCGGGTCCATTCTGACTAGGCGAGACCACATAGGGGAGCATAAAGCGGATCCGTGGGCTCCTAGGACTGGAAATCTTTACAATAGGAGAAAGTCTCACACGGTGCAGCTGGTGGGTTCAAACAGCTGAGTTCTTGATTAGCAGTGTCTAGCCACCAGGGGTTCCATGTCAGCATAAAGCCCAAGGGTATACATCATTATGATAAACATTGCAACCACTGTGCAATGTTGACTTTTACATTTTACTTTGCTTAGGAGTATTTACTTTCCAGAAAGTTCTACAATAGAAACCTATGCTACTTGTAATTGGTTGTCTTTCTGGTTTTTGTTTTTGCTTTTGCTTTCCTTGATGATGTGCCCAAAGTAAGGGAGCCATTCCCACCATCCTTGCTTTTAGGAGAATTCTGGTTGTATTTCTTTTAAAAATACTTTATTTTCATCTTCTGGCAATTAAGAGATATTCACTAATCTCTATTAAGGCTAAATTTTGAATGCATCCATTCTTCCTTCTTCTCTCCTTGTCCAGATTGAACATGCATAGGCTGTGTATAAAACTACTCCAACTGGGTGCTTGTTTGTCATCAAAGTGACATCTTTACTCTAGACGTTTCTTGCAGCATTTTTATCTAGAGTAATATATCATTTGATTTTTGATTGTTGCTTTCATTGATATTGGTTATTGATTTAAGTGGAATAAAACCCTTGGTAACTTCAGTTTATTCAGAGTTTATCACAACATTGTTTATATGTTTGGATTTAGGTGTCAGTCAACATGAAGACTGCAGGCCTCTACATTCATAAGGAACTGTCTCACATTATCTTCAATTTTGACCAGAAAGGTTGTCTCCTCAACAATGTATCTCAAATTGTTAATATTTTTGTAATTGTTAATGTTTCCCCATGCTATGATTCCATGATGCTATCATTTTCTTGATTTAGTATAAGATTTAGTAAAAATACTATTTCAATACAAAAAAGAAGGACTCACTGCACCGCCACAGTACACTTTCAATTTCAATACTTATGGAACTTCTTTTTTTATTTGAATACCAGTCTCTAAAGCACAACATAACAAAACCAAACCACATCCAAACTCCCTGCCTACTTCAGTGACTTAAATTCTTGTGAAACTATGATATCCTGAAGAACAACTTGTTCTTGTCTAGTGTCATGTTGGTGTTCATTGACTAATTAGCATTGGATCATGGAGATCTTATAAATAACAGGTGGAAATATTGATGTATAGAGAACAGATTGGAATAATGATAAGAAACAACTATGAGAGTGTCAGTCATTTCCACCTCTTCAACAATAATTTCAGAAGTGAAGAAGAAAAGAGACTATGGAAACAATATTTTATTAATGGACCATGCCAAAGATATCATGCTTATCTAAAAGAATGATAATATATAAGGGATTTATAATAGAAAATTTAATTACTAAGTTAAAAAGTGAGACTAACCCAAGACACTGGGAATATTACTATTTAAAACATTAAATAAGGTAAAGTTATGTTTCTTTCTTATAGCACCATTTGTGTAGCATGATTTCAAAATATTTTATGTGAAATATTACATATGTCAAAAATGTATTGTATATAACCAGTAGTGATGACCTGTTGCTAAGCAAATCACTGGATTTCTAGTTAAATGGCTAACATGCACTGCTTCTTTCATTCAACACATAATTACCCATTGCCTATTATATACCTGGCACTCTTTTAAATGCTGAGCATATCACATTGAATAAGGCAAAAATGTACCTTCTCATGGGGTTTATGTTCTGAATTTATATATATGACTTGGATTCAAAAAGTTCATTAAAATGGAATTAAACGATAATGTATTTCCCCATGGATGTTCTGAAGTTCTATTGTATATTCTAAATTGGCCAACATCTTTCTTCCATATAACATTTCAGATACTTCATCCAAAATTACCAAATCCTGTTTGTGGATAAGATAGCAATTATTTTCCTTTGTATAAGGACTGTTCTTTCATCTGCATAAAAATGCAGGGGTTTAGGATCTAAACTCCAAACTTTCTGAGTTGTAATGCAAAGTGTTGACTTGCTGTTTATGAAATGTCAGTTGCATCTTCTTGACCTCATAGTACTCATAGATAAAATACTGTGAAAAATGTCTATGTTGTCTACCTCACAGAAGATGTGTAATCTTTTAAATTAAGAAAATGTGTAATTTTTCATGAAGAGAATGTATACAGAAGTGGTTTGTTAGTAATAGAGCTTTGTCTGTCTGACAAACATGTACAGAAGTGCAGTCTAAAATGCATAAATGATAGAAGTAGACCATTTTGTCATTAAAATAGCTGTTTGTGTACTTGAGGTCAATTACTAGGCAGAATTCAAGTGGCGTCTAATAAAGAAGATCTAAATAAATTAGATGAAAATCAAATCAAAGAAAACTAATAGTGCTATAAGTTACATATTTAAAAGAATGAACAATAGACTAATTTGGAACAATTTTGCTTGATATCTAAACTAATAATTGTAGTAATGATAGTAGCACTAATAATACACACTACTAGCATATTGAGAGGGGACTATATTCCAGGTAATAGTAAGAAGGCTGTGTGACTCTGAAAAGGGACTTGTGGACTAATATTGGACTTAGGGACTTGAGTTGGACTGGGCTGGGATGTTTATATCGATATAGAATAATTACTCATTGATATCAAACCCTTTCTTATACATAAAAAAGAACTGTGACCCATTTTAATGCTTAACAAAGATGGAATTGATATCCATGCCCTACAGATAAAAAAGTGAATCTGTGAAATTGTGCCCTAAGTAGTAAATCAAATTCAAAGTCAGATTTCAAAGCTTCACCCCTCTATATTATTTTATCTCTGTATCATAATACAGCAGATAAGGACTCTTAGCTTTTTCCAACTTAAAAATTGAAATTACTAGCTGCTATGTGTCTGATAACATTAACAACAGAAAGTCCTTACAGGGAGACCTTCCACAAGAGAGGAACCCAGTGGCTGCACCAAAGGCTCCAACATAAGGATAATCCAGGTGCTGGCACCATACGGGCCGGTGTACAGGAGCACTGGGAGGTTCATACAAGGAGTCTTAAAAAATCATTTAAAGATGACATTGAAGCCCTATGTAAGTTCTCAGTAACTATTTGAAGAACCCCTGCAAATGTACATGCTTGTAAATGCTCTCTCCACTTAATCAAGAATTGAGTTCTTCCCTGAAAGTCAGATAGAATCCCTAGAGAATACACATATAGTTGACCCTATCTCTTCCAAGGTACACAGGGCAACCCGTGAGGTTGTATTGACACTTCCTTTTCAAGAGTGCATGATGACCCAGAAACTAAACCATTAACACTCAGATGAGCCCTTGGTTCAATCAAACTGTGTGTGAGGGAAATGTCTGTGTGAGTGCGTATATTAGAAGGCTTCCTCTGAGATATGAAAATAAGCAAGAAAACTCATTCAATTTTGAATAAAAAATCATAAATATTTTAAAGGAATAAAAAGCAGGGAATTGTGATTTCATCTAGACCCTAAACAGAAAAAAACAAAAGAAAAATATAATTATTAAATATTAAAATTATGATGCAACGAAGGTGCAGTATAGCACTGTTGGAATACATACCATTCCTCTAGTTCCTGAATGCTTTCTCCTCCCCACTACCATGACCCAGTTCTCTCTTACAAATAAGGCTAGACTGGAGAACACACAATGGTACAGATAAAAGCTCTCTAGACATGGTTTCAGGACGATGAACACCTCCGGAATAGAAGTGGGAGACCAGATGTTATGAGGGTAGGGGGATAGTCAGAAGAGGTAAGGGGGGGAGGGACGAACCTTCACAAGATTGGATACATAGCCCCTCCCCAAGGGGATGAAAAAAAGAGGTGTGAATGGAGGGATAAATTAGACAGCATATGACACAAAATAATGATACTATATAAGTGATCAAGGATTCACAAAGATGGGAGGGGAGGAGGGGGGGGAAAGAGGTACTCATATTAGGAGCCCAATTAGAAAGAAAATGTTTTGGAAATGATGATGACAACATATGTACAAATATGCTTGATATAGCAGATATATGGGACGTTATAAGAGTTTTAAGAGATTCCAATATAATGGTTTTTTTTAAAAAAATAAACCAAAAGTGGTGATTTTAAATATATATAATGTGTGTACATATAATGTACATTTTGCTTTAAAATTAGTATATCATATTAATAGAAATAGAAACAGTTTAGTAAACACATTTTCTACTCCTATTATGAAGGAAAAACACCCATAGCTATTCTACTTATGTAAATATTGCTGTTTACTAAACATACTTTTTTCTTTTATTTAGGTGAAAGAAAAAAACTTACTATCACAAAAGCTTCAAATAAATACTATTTGGTAAGTCCATTCATAATTATGAGAAACCTATTTATTATGAGCCATATGCAGAGTTCTAGTTAGACTGTGAAAGATGTCCTTGTCATGCTTCTATTTGCCTCTGATTTCACAGCTGCTAAGTGACAGGGCACTAGACAACTAAGGTGTCTGTGAACTGTGAAGACAACCTTGAAGAGTTTCTAAAAATCAAGGAAATATCATGAGTGTCCATGGTGAACCCTTAAGTGTATACTTGCATTACTAATGATAGCCTTTTCTAAAATAAGAATATATCAATAAAATATATTCATTTATTTAACATAGTTCTATTGGAACATAATTAACACATAATGAAATTTAATAGTTCAAATATATTAAGAATTATTGTATAATCACCACCACAATCAACTTGAGATTTTTTTGAATTTATTTTTTTATTTTTTTTAACTTGAGATTTTTTTAATGGAAAAGTTTCAAAGTAGTTTAACTGGAATCTCATTTCTTCAAGAGTCAGTTGTGTGTACTATGTCACTTTCTGAATATCATATTTCCATCATGTTTTTGCACAGTCTAATAAAAACCATTTTATTACGATTTCCTGAAGGTACTTTTTCCCGTGTGTTCTTAAAGCCCCTACCTCTTCTCTCTAATATTTTTAAAACTGAGCTAAAGCAGTAAGGAGATATCTACTCTTTGTCTTTGTTTTATGTCAATGGCATTCACTTAAGCTTTTGAGTGGTCCTTTATATGGGACACACATTGAGCTGATTTTTGGGATACCATGGAAGTCAGAGTAAGCAAGATTGAGAATCAGATTCATGGATAAACGAACTCTTCCTTCATGCAACTCAAGATATATAGTGGGGAATACGATATGGAATAAAAAGAACATGTCAAGCTATAGTAGAGTATTGATTACATATTTATTTATTGATCCTGTAATATAAAGTATGCTAAGTGTAGGGACACTTTCTTGGATTGAATGCTGTCCCTCAAAATTATGTGTTAATTTGGCTGGGCCATGGTTCTTGATGGCTTTGTGGTTATGTAATAATGCAATATGACAATAAACCCACAATACGCTCATAATTCATTTAATGATGCAAAGTAATAATCCTGTTAGCCAATGACCATGGCATCAGTTATATTTCATAGCGATCCCATAAGACAGAGTAAGAACCATCCCATAGGGAATCCAATGCTGTCAATAAATGACTTTTTCTCCCTTGGGACAAGAGCCTGTGAGTGGTTTGACTTGCTGATCTTCAGATACTTCATGACTAGCAGTACATACCAGGCAAACACGTACCAGATTATTATGGTATGATGATGTTGATGATGATGATGTTAATAATGATTCTCCACCGCCTTAACCTTCTTACCCCCTCTATTTTCCATAAGAACATTGGGCTGAACGTGGCATAGTGGTTGAATGCGTGACTGCGGCCCATTGGCTCAGCGGTTCAAATCCAGCAGCAGCTCTCCGGGAGCAAGGCTGGGTAGCTGCCAGGACCACCAGAGGGCAGTGATGCAAAAAAAAAAAAACACTAAGTAAGAAGAATTCTTTAGACTTTAAAAAAAATCATTCTATTGTGGGACTCTTACAGCTCTTATAATTTTCTCTACATTAATTGTATCAAACCTATTTGTATCTATGCTGCCATCCTCATTCCTCAGAATTTTTTGAATCTGGGGTTACCCAGGTAGCACATTCTGGATAATATTATATTTGCAATGGATATGCTTCAGAAAATTTGTGAGAAAAATAAATGAAAGATGCTGAAATTTTTTCAAACACTTTGTAAAGTCTCCTATAATTTCAATTTTCTAAAGAATAGAAAAACCCAGCTAGCACTTTTCTCTCCTCTTCTTGCTTCAATGCAAATATATCTGAGATTATATCCATGAGAGAACCAGGAAAGGACTCAGGGAGAGAATCCAGAGATTTAAAAGAGGCCAGATCTTACATATTAAGATGCTTGATCAACATATCCATATATTATTAAACATAACTTTTAAAGCTATTGTCTGCCAGATTTAAAGACCTTCTAATGGGCTCCGTAAACCACGGGACTGATTACACAGGGCCGTCCTACCCGTCTTAGTCACGGTGCACACAAGCTCAGCTCTACAGTGGTTCTTTATCATTGTTGGGGGACCATGTTAATTCCTGTGCTTGTAAGGTCCATGGTGTATGCATACACATATACATACACATACACACATACATACACATGTGTATATACATGTAACAGTATAGGTGCATTTGCTCTATATTTTCTTTTTTCAAAATCCAGTGTCTACTCCTAAAATGAAAATGACTTCAATAAATGCACTTTAACAACAGAATAGAAAATCCCCACTGAACCTGACCATTTCACGTATCTGGGCACTAAGCTGAAACAATTAGCCATAGTTGTTAACTCTGTAAACATAAAGTAAAGCTGTAATAGCAGTCTGACTAGATTTCATATGTAAACACTTGTGAAATAATCACACCATGAAATTAGCATGCTACTTAAGAGAAGGACACAATTTAGTAAACTTGAAATAAGGTTTGCCACTGGATAACTGCAAGCATTGTAAAGTTAATGTTTTTTTTTTTTAATGAGCAATGGCTACCCCAAGGACAGCACAGTTCTGAAGAACACATATAGTTCTGGCATTGAAAGCTTTTCAACGAGGAAACAAAAAGGCAAGGGTGAAAGATGAACCTTTTAATTCAGAATCCACTTAAGACCATTTTATTTGAGGGACCCCTTAAGACAGGGGTCCTCAACCTTCCTAACATTATGACCCTTAATACACTTGCTCATGTTGTGGTGACCCCCAACCATCAAATTATTTTGGTTGCTACTTCATAACTGTAATGTGATTACTGTTATGAATTGGGCGACCTCTGTGACAGGGTCTTTCGACCCCAAAGGGGCCGCAACTCACAGGTTCAGAACTATTGACTTAAGCCATAACAAACACCCTAAGGCTATTATTTATATAGATCTAGTCTACTCTTTGGGGGCGGAAAAGAAGAATCTCTTTCATACCATTTTGGAAATGAAGAACGAGTTTCAATTATGTTTTTAAATTCATTTTCATGGAAATAGTTCATGAATTTCAAAATTTGAAAAGACACACTCATCATTTTACTACAAAGCTTATTCTGGTAATGTAGTCCTTATGAGCCGGGTTGGGATTTGACAGGTCAGTTGTTGGAAAATCCCAGCCACTCCACAGAAGAAATCTGGGACTTTCTAACCCCATAACTACAGTCTCATAAACCCAGGGGATACTTCTCCCCTGTCCTATAAGGTAGCTAAGAGTCAGTGAGCTAGTTAAAGATTCTTGTGCCAACCTGGCCAATAAACACATGTGGGGTTAATTGAAGGGCAGAAAGATAATTGGCTTCACGAGCCTTATCTTTCTAGTTTTGGGTTTCTTGCTCTCTGATGATCGGACCAGCATGCAGTTGTTTTACCTAGTTCCCTGATTGAACTGGCGAGGGTCATTTTCTGCAAGAGATCCCTATGGAGAAGCCACATAGGTCTACCCTGATGCAGCCCTGGGTGCTGGAGCAGCCACGTGGAGACCCCTGCCAGCGTTGAGAGACTTACAAGTCACTGATTAGGCTTTCCTCTTGAACATGGCATCATCTCATGTTCTGTGAGTTGGAGGAGGAGTTTGTGGATTGGTGTCAGGCGTTGGATTTATGGGCTTTGAAGCACTAGGTTGAATGTTTTCTTGAAGTGCATTTACCCTTTATATAAAACTTTCTTTTACACACATGAATTTCTGTTGATTTCTTTCTCTAATGTAACCAGACTAATACAGTCAAAATTGACTGGATGACTGTGAGCAAGTTCAATATTTTATGCATATGGTTGAATTTAATTAAAATATTAAGTATAATATGCATCTGAATGCAAAAACCATACATCACATGGAGTTAATAGCATATTTCAAAAAAATTGTTATCTTCAAAAACTACTTTGTCATTCATCTGGACCTAGGAGGAGGATTCACACACCTGTGGGAAAACTCCAGTGTCTTTCATTTTGTCATTCTGAAGCTATACATCTTTATTGAAACTTTTTTCCTGCAGAGCAGCTGGTGTGTTTTAACCACCAATCTGTAGTTTAAGGGTCAAATCCTTAAATCATGGTGTCGCCAGCCAGCATGCCTCATTTATCAGGCCACTCCCCACATGAGTCTCTGGCCACCTCAAGGTAGGGGTGCTGTAAGATCTCCTCTCTGCTTCCCCTGTCGCTGCAACTAGTGCCCAGCCTAGATGGTAGTAGTTTTTGTCAAGTTTCACTCTTCTTTTGTGAAACTGGAAAATATCCTTTCAGTGTCTTGTGAAACATCCTTCTACCTGGTTGTCTGGCACTTCCTGTCTACTGATGAGACAGATAACTGTAGTGTCCCTTTCGACATTTATTAGTCAGCTCTTCATGAAGACTTCCATGTCTCATCACAACAGTGAATGTTTTTATTATGGCCCTCCTAATACTACCCTTTTTTTTGTTAAAACAAAATAAAAATATTTATATTTCCAGTTCCTTTCCTCATTTTCTCCTTAATAAAATCTCTCCTCCTTTCTAATTGTAATCTTTGTTATTTTTCTCGACATATAAATAATGTCTCTTTTCATATGTAATTACCCTTCATCATTAAACTCAGGATACATTTCCTTGTAGGCAGCTAACAAATGCTGATTCAGTCGGACTGCAAGTATCTAGGAGAGGGTTATATATATCAGTGGAAGAAGACCTTTCTGCAATTACATAGGGTATCCCAAGCATCTGTTTTTCTCTCTTTCTTTCACCACTTATTGTCATACCATATCAACTTGAAATGTTAGCATGAACATCTTGTATCATGTATAAAGTTTTTTTGTGTGTGTGTGGCATCACTGCCCTGGTGGGAGTAGGAAGCTCAGCATTGCTGCTGGAGAGCGGCTGCTGGATTTGAACTGCCATCCCTGTGGGAGTCCTGCACAAAACCACGATGCCACCAGGGCACAGCCCATATAAAGTTCTTTAGTGGACTAAAATGCAGCATCTTCTACACATTTTCATTACTCATCTGCTCAATGATTTAGCTAAGAGCATCCCTTCAAAATATGGCTGAACTGCTCCATAGAGGTAGAATGGTTAGGCTAAAGATATGTAAATGCTCTTTGAAGAGGTTAAAGAATATCCATGTATAGACACATGCATACTGATAGCGACACAAAGTGTACTCATGATATTAAAGGCTATTGCTATTAGGCTATTAGGTTTTACATGCACAGGCTTCTTTTATACATAGCATGCTTAAACTCTCCATATTCAGTGGGTGGTTTCAGGGAATTTCTCTCAGTAATAATCTTGTCTTAGTCTAACGAGGATGCCTTTCAAAAGCAGGTTGAGTCAAAAGCTGTCTTCCAAATGAATCTCTTATACCACATAAATTCAAGGCAGCAAGTTCAGTGAAACCCAAGGTGTAGTTATGTTTGACTTCCAAATGGATAGTCTCGACAGGAGTTCCCAATGTATGCCAGATGATCAAGGGGACTTAATTTGAAAAAATGTCAAACAAACAATAACAAAAAAGGGTTCTATGGTTGGAAAACGCACTCGTGAGAAGAAATTCAGGAAAGTTGTATCAAGGAGTTCCTCCCCAAGACAAATCATGACAAAGCACTCGCTCATTTTGGAAGGAATGTAAGAATTGTACCAGGAGAATTTTATTGGCAAACATTACCCCATTCACCCTGCAACTCTTATATTTCCTGGCTTCAGTCTTTTTGTTCACAAAACACAAAGAACAATGGAAAGGAATACAATTTGAATCCCTTGATGATGCCAAACTGCCTTTTTGAGCTGGTATGAATCAAAGAGCATAGGTTTCTTCAGGGAGGGGGTTAGAGAAAAGGAAGTCCTGCCTGTAGAAATGCATAGACCTAGATGGAGGATGTATCAAGGAATGATATACTTTCTGTTTTGATATTTTTGTTTGATGAAGATTTCTTTGATTTTATAGCTTAACCACATATGTGTATGTGTATGTGTGTGTGTGTGTGTGTGTGTGTGTGCGCAAATCTCTATAGGTTTGGGGATTAGAATGTCCCTCAAAATTCTCTGGAAATATGAAAAGGTATTAAACCTATGCATTGCATTATGATATTAAAATAAGGATACCTATAAATGATAGTAAAATGATTACATGTTGTTGCAGTGCATGCAATATTAGAGTTTACTTTTAGATGTGAGATAATTACATTTTTTTCTGCTTTCTCCCTTTTAAGCTAAACTGTCACAAGTTCATCCATTATGTGTATGTTCTATGAGCTCACAGGTCAAACTATGAAATCGCCCAAGTGTTTCCATTTTAACCTGCCTCTCTTGAGAAGTCTAGCTTTTGTTAAATAAGCATGCCTAATTTTTAGTTTATCAAAGTTAAGATACATTTTCATTGTCTGTCTTTTAAGTTCACCTAGTTACTTCTTAACTTGGCATTTGTATTTTAGTTTTAATGTTTCATAAAATATTAGGTTTCAATTATAAATACAATAATTTTCAAAACAGGTATTTATGCTATGAGATGAGTACTTAAAAACACTCTTTAATCAAAGTGTTATATATTTGAAACTATATAATGGCAATGACTACATTTTAAAAGTAGTAAATTAACAGCTTTATCAAGATATAGTGTCCATAAGTAAAAGCACAGACATCATTGTTCTCCTTGATAAATTACTAAAAATGAATTTTAATGACTAATCAACACTCAGGTCAGAAATATGGGTTATTTCATTTTTGTTTTGGGGTTGTTTTTTTTATTTCTCGGGGGACATCACTGCCCTCTGGTGGTGGGATCAGGAGGCCCAGCTTTTGCTCCTTTGGAGCTGAAATTGAACCTCCATCCCAGTGGGCCCCAGTCCCGCGCACAACCCCTACCCCACCGGGGCTCAGCCCAGAAAAATGGGTTATTTCAAGCACACTTCAGGCCTGACTTCAAGAATTACCCTCTCTCTTTTTTAAAAAGCTAACTGCTTTCTGAACTCCAAATCTTGTACATTTGAATTGCCTGTTGTGAGCATTATGTAAATGTAATATTATAACATTAGATTTTATGTTGGTTTATTTTACTCAAAATTATAATTTTGTGTATTGCTGCTAAATGTGCCTGGTAGTATAGATGCTGTTTCTGTGCTTCACGAGTATTTCATAGCACCAGCAGCATCATGAGGGAAAGACTGGATTCCTGCTCTCCACAGAGTTACAGGGGTCGCTCTGAATCAATGAGGACTACAAATATGGCAGCGAATCTAGTTTTGATTTTGGTTATTGCTACTATTAAAGGAACCTTATTTTTTTCATATAAATTGCTTTGTTTTCTTGTATTAATATTCTATAATTGTCATTCAATCTATTAATAATTATAAAATGAATTTAATAACATTCTACATATGCATCAAGTATAAAATTATTGTAAGTGTTTTGTTTTCTGTTTTCTTAATAACATCTATTATAAAGCATAGAAATATATAATATAATATAGGAATGCATATTCCTAATTAATTATGAATTATAATTTAATCATATATTTTCTGAGTAATAAATTAAATGTGGAAATTTAAAATAGAACTGCAATATGTTAAAAAAAACCGAAATTAAATTTTAAACTGCTAGGTTTAGTTAAACTAACACTATTTAGTCATATAAGTAATGTGCTAATTTTCTTTAGATATACACTAGAAAATATATTCTTAGATATTTTTAGGATTTCATTTTGACTTATTTGTCACATTTTTGAGTGCATCAAGGTACTATATCGTGAGTGGCTGCTTTAAAAAGATAAATCAACAGATATCAATAAATTTACACTTAAAGTTAAGTGTAGATGCTTTATTTCTTTTTACTCTTTTCACATTTTAAATATAACTGTCTTAAGAACTTTCCCCGAATGCATTGCTCATCATATCAGAGCATCTTAAACTTGCTTCGAAACAAAACTCCATTTGAAAACTTGTCGGGATTTGATGGGGTCCCAAGTCCCCTCCACTCAGTATGACTCCATTGGTGCAGAGGAAAACTGCTTCTTTCAAAGGCATATCAACTGTCCACTGCTCGTGATTATGCTGAGTGGGCTAGAATGACTAGTCTGGTGCAACTCAAGAAAATGCACACCGAGAAAAATCACAGTGAACTAGCTAAACATGAAAGACAGGAAGAAAATTTAGAAAACAGCAATGCATTTCCTCTGATGGTAGCACTTCAGTAAAATTCTGTTTCCTTCACCCAGATTGGCTAGTGGAACTTGATAAACGCCTGCCAAAGAGAGTCATTTTTGGTATTCCTTGGCATACCATTTAGAGTCTTATCAAATTCTTAAATATTGAGGCATATCTTTTAAATTAGTTACGTTCTTATTTATTTTAATTTTTATCCTTTTCATTCCCATTTCTCTGTCCTCAGATATCAAGGAAAGAACATTAGTTCCTTGTCCATTCATTTAATGCAAGTCTTGTGGTTCTGGAAGACAACAGAGCATCCAGAAAGAACCAGGCTAAACCTAGACTCTCAGAAATTCACTTCTTTGTGTCCACTGATCAAAAGGAACAAAATAGTTGTCAACCAAAACATACTATTCTCTCCTTTCCCCAGGTCCTGAATTGTGACCCATGTGTGGTCAGAGCCAGCATCGATTCCCTTTTAACACGTTGCCCTGGGAATACACTGTCCTCGGGATAGCACATTCTCAAATTTGCTGCCAGATCATTTTGCTTGTATTGACCCCACTTTCTACACCTTATTATTTTGGGCTGCACTTCCTCCTTACTATAAAGAAAAAACACTTTTTGTCTAACCCTTGAGAAATTTTCAGATCTTATGAGCAGAACATTCTCCCTATTGCAATAGTCCTTTTACCCCCTTGCAATAGTCCTTTAGAATAAGGTTTCTCATACCAATTTTTTTTCTTAACACTTCCTTTATTGTGTTCTATTTTATTTTCTTTGTTCAAATTATACAGACTCTATTAATCTAGCCTTAAGTTCACTGATGCTCTGTGATTTTCCAGACTCTGTTATTGAACCCATCTGGCAAGTTTTTGTATTTATCTTGTCACTGCCTGCTCATGCCTCTAATTCTAATTTGATTCTTGGGTATCCATTCTATTTATTTGTTATTACTTTCTTTTGCATTTTAAAGGGTATTCACAATGTCTTATTGAAATATGTTTCATGATGATGGCTTTCAATTGCTTATTAAATGATTCCCCTGTCAGATGAATTACTGTATTGGTGCCATTTATTTTCTTTATTGATTTATGCTACCTATATGAAGACTTATAATAACCCAAATCTCCAGGTACACTAAGATAGCAGACTGTGGAGGTTTTTAAATCCTCTCCTCAGGCAGTCAGTCCCTTCATTGAGATGTACTGTGAGGGTCAGTTGGGTGTGCATGTCAATCACTCAGCAACAGTGTCTGACAGGCCCTGCACTGATTCACACCGCTTGATTGGCTCTTCGTAGATGTGAAGAGCCACTCTCTACTGTGAGCTGCTGACACAAGGGGAGCAGGAGGGAGGCTGAGGATTAACTTGTCTTCTTGCCTATGCCTAATTAACTCACCTTCCTGATGCTCCTTTGGAGTCCAGGTTAATGTCATTGCTGGGAGTGATTTCCACTACTCTAGGGTGAAAATGCAGAGCTCTGTTGACATAACCGTTACATATGCAATTGCTAAATCCAGTATCACTTCAATGGGGTAAAGATGAGGCTTTTTACTTCCATAAATAGCTAGTTTGGGAAACACCTGGGGGAAATTCAGCACTGATTGATGGGGTCACCTTGAGTCAGAAATGATCCAATGACAGTGAGTGAAGGGAAAAATTTGGCCAAACATCACCTAATTCTGCAAGA
>PVJH01041942.1:0-14614 GCA_004026705.1 Nesogale talazaci | reverse complement strand
CCTGTTGGTGGGGCATTGGGATATTTGTAGGACCTGGGTTAGGGAAATACGCAAATGAGGTGAAGGGAGCTGAGGGTGCTTGCACCGGTAGGGTGAAGAGAGGCACACTGAGGGAGAGGGCTTTCTTTGAAGGACGTGGGTATCCCTTTGGCGGAAGGACCTTTGAAGCCAGGTGGTCTTTCTGGCAGGCTGGGAAAGGCATCCACACCAGCCTGGCTTAGAGTGATGAGCTCCTTGGCATGCAGAGGTGAGAAGCTGTAAAGTCCAGCGTGTCCTTCTTCCTAAGGGGGTGAGGGAACGGGGGCCGCTTTGATCTGACCAGGCCCAAACAGAGAGCATGGGGAGACTTCACATCACGCATGCTTTGGACATGTTATCTGGAAGGCCCAGGCCCTGCTGAGGGACAAGTTTGGTGGAGAGGAGGGTCAGTAAAAAGAAGGAAGGTCCCCGGGGAGACGGGCTGCAACAATGTACTCAGCCCACGAGAATTGGCAGGGTTTGAAAGCCCCGTCTCATCTCTTCTGCAGGGCAGCTGGTGGCTTTGAACGGCTGACCTGGTGATGAGCAGCCTAGTGTATAACCATTACACCAACAGGGCAGGGCTCCTGGATCACTCTGGTAGTGTCCCCAATCTGATCCCACGGGGAATTCTTTCTCAAAGAACCATGCTCAAGGCAGACATGCTGCACAAATGATTCTCTTCCTAACCTGTCACTGTACAAGTTCTGCCTGTGTGTGTGTGTGTGTGTGTGTGTGTTTGTCTCCCAGGGGAAGGGGTTCAGGCTCCCGGGAGAAAGGGCCACCCCAGTGACTCTTGAGATAAGAGGCCTGCCACCTGGAAGAGGGAAGGGGCTAAAACATTTTCCCCCAAATCCCACCTGCTGGTCTTGAACCCTGTTCCTTCCAAGTACTGCTGGTTCTGAGAGAACCTTGAGAAGGTAGCCAGACATGGAAGAGGCGGGGCTTCTGGGAGGGATTACAGCCCCCTGCTTTGTCTCTCAAAAGCCTAAGTGTAGGTATCAGTTCCTCAGAGCAGCCTCCACCCCCTCCCCAGCTCACCCCCCACCTCAGAACTGTGGAGTAAGAGGGGTACTGATGTTCCTCCTGACCTCCCTGGCGCACCCCACCCTAGGTGCTCAATACTTCTCATCACGACACAGCTCAGCTCCCAGCCCAAGCCCCCTCCTCGTCCCAGGATCTGGCACAGAACAGCCAATGAAGACACATCTGATGGGTAAATGCTGCCGCCACCGCCACCAGGAACGTGCTTCTGTAGAGCCCTGGCGAGAGAAGATAAGGGCTGGAAGTGGGGCGAAGCTCCTGCTGGCGGGCCCGGAGGACTCACTTGTTTACTAAGCTTGTTTACTAAGTGGCCTCATCTTCCAACTGGATCACGTCTCACATTGACCCCAATTACAGTCATTCACAAGGCAGGCCCTTACTAACTCCATGCTGTCCCGCTACAAAGCAAACAAGCCAGCCTGTTGTCATGGACTCAATTCCTTCTCACAGCCACCCTGTAGGAGACAGCAGAACCCCCCAGGCTGCCATCTTTAGCATAGCAGCCTGCCTGCCCCTGGGTTCCTTGAGGTACGACTGGTGATGTTATCAAGCTCTGGCTTGCTGGGTTAGGCCGGGTTGGCTAGAGAAACAAATCCGCTGACCCTCGTGTGTAAGACAGCGCTTTGTATCAAAAAGTCAGCATATGTGGAAAGCAGAAAGATTTCTTCCAAGTTGTCGCCCCCAAATAGATGCCAAACTTAGCTGCTTGCTGCACATGGCAAATGACGATACACTTGGAGGTCAACAAAGCAGGTCAGGGGTTAGTCTCCCTAAGGGTTATCAGCCATTCAGAGCAGTCAGGAGGTGTCAACCTGCACTGCAGTGAACATCATCGGACCTTTCTTGGTAACTTGAGTGAGGCTCCCAGAAGAGACACTCTGAGTCAAAGGGAAGAAGGATCCCCACATTGAATAATGATGTGGTCTCCCTGGAGACGGCGTGTCTCTTCCTTTCTGTGGGATTTGCTCACCCTTAAATCTCTGCCAGCACCGGGTGCTCAAACCTAGTATCTCTCACTGGTTTTATTCTGCCTCCCCCTGGCCACCATGCAACATACTGCGCGGGCATGTCCACGTTTCTTCTCTGCGCTCCTGAGAATCTTTATTTAACCCTCCCAGAATAAGAGGGACTCTCTCCCCCTCCTCTTTACAAGGAGGAATGGGAACCCAACTGTATTAGTCTGGGTAGACTAGAGAAACCAGCACAGGGAGACTCGTGTGTGTATAAGAAAGGGCTTTATATTCAAGAGCAATTGACTATTGAGAAAACCAGTTCAGATCAAGCCCATAAGTCCGATATTAGCCCATATGTCCAACAGCAATCTGTAAAACCCTCTTCAGACTCACACACCACACACAATGACGCCGAATGCAGGGGGCTCACAGGCCAGTGGGTGGGAAGTCTTGTGGATGCTGCGGCGTGTAAGCATTGCGGTGCTGACAGGGGTCTCAGCGTGGCTCCTCCAGCCCTAGGTCACTAGCGTAGCTCCATGGGTCTTGTCAGCCAGAATGTCTCCCAGGGAGGGTGTCCCCCCTCCATGACGCCTCAGAATGGGGTCATCAAACGGTGACCTGATTGACAGACGACACTCCCCCCCTTCAGTCTTTAGCCTCAAATTGACAACAGATGCTGTAACCCCTGCACTGATTCCTGGCAGAGCCCCATCAGGAAGAGCTGACTGATGTGTCAAAGGGCAAAGAACCTACACAGGGTGTAGCGGGGTCTGTGAGACCATCGAGTGGGAGGACAGGTCCTTCTCCAGGGACTCAGCACAGAGTGCAGGTGCCAGAGCACAGAGGACATCCTCTCCTAATCCAGTAACGGACGAGCTCTTTGGGTATTTGTTGAAAGAAATGGCACGGGCTTCAGGAAAAGGGGGAGAGGTTTGGGAAAGGAAAATGCATGATGTTATAATGTGCTCCATGGGAGAAAGATCAGACCTTCCATTCCTGTAAAGCGTTACAGGCGCAGAAACCCACAGGGGCAGTTCTACCTGCTCTAGCGTGTGGCAAGTGAGTTCGAATCTTCCTGGCGGCAGTGAGTTTGGGTCTGGGCGGGACGTGAGAGGACAGATAGAGGTGCCCCTGTGGGCTTCTGAGACTTCAACTCTGCGGGAGCAGAGCCTCATCTTTCTCCCTGGGAGCAGTTGGTGGTTTTGAACTGTGGACCCTGTCGTGAGCAGTCTGAGGCATCACCCGCCATGCTCTGGGGCCCCTAAGGCATGGAACAGGAATTCCACAATGGGATTACAGCATCAGGTTGAGGATTCACAACACATCCTTTTGCAGGGCAACGGGGGAATGCCATTTGGATTCAAATACAGCAGACTGCTGAGTATTTGCGTTTACGGAGATGAATGAATGTGTGCAATTACAGCGTGGTTCACAGAGAGCCAACCCAGGCCCGTAAGCGCTTCAAAAGATGTGTAGTCTAGTAATAGGAGTGGTAATACCAGGAGGGTGGAGGGATGGAGGAATAGAAAGGGAGAATCTACTTCAGGGATCTACACGTAGCCTCCTGTCTGGGACAGGGACAACAGGGAAGTGAGTGTTGGGACACATTGGACAGTGCACAGGATGAAAAAAATAACAATTTGTAAATTTCTAAGGGCTCAAGGGGAAGGGAGGCAGGAAGAGTAATAGAGGGAGCTGATACTGGGGGCCTGGAGGGACCCCCCAATAAAATGATTCATTAAAAAAAAGAGGGAGGAGGGAAAAGGGAAGCTTTTTTTTTTTTTTTTTTAAAGAGGAGCTTGTACCAAGGGCTCAAGTGGAAAATGTTTGGAAATGTATGTGGCAGCATGTGTGCAAATGTGCTTGATGTTCCTAATGTTGTAATAGCTGTAAGAGCCCCCAATAAAATTATTAAAAAAATGTGTAGCCTTTAAAAAACCTTTTTGTGTTTTAATTGAAAAAAAAAAAAGAGTCGTTCACAAAGCAGCACTGTTTGGTTAGGTATCTGTTCCTGTTTGTATCTGAGGAGAGCAGATTGGGCTGGCAGTGAAAGCCACACCCATCAGTCTCAATGGGGATTTGGGATGGGAATCCTGTGGCAAGGAAACAGGCCGAGAGAATGTTACCATGATCTCAACAGCAGAGATGAGGCTTTTCTTCCTTTGACCTGTCTGCCCTCCCATCTAGCGGTTGCTCAGATGCCCTGTGAAAGAAGCTCCACAGAAAGGAACGGGATCCTTGCTAACAAGTCACAAGTGTATCCAGAGAGGCTGTGAGGTAGTGGGTATTGACTGACTGATGATACTTAGTATCTTTTTTTGTTGCTGTTGAAACTTAGTATCTTATCAATCCTGACTGAGTTCCTAGCAGGTGCCGGGCCCTGCTTTAAACACTCTGGGCTCTCTTCATTCAGCACTGTACACTGGCAATGCTCACTTTTTTACAACAGGAAGGAGGTAGGGAGGGAATGAGTGCGAGCAGAAGAAATGGTCTCCTTCTGTCGGAGTGGGGGGGCTCGGTTACCTGGTCCCCACCAGCCTGCCTCGGGCCCTGAAGAACTCCCATCACTAGCGCCCCTGGTGGCGACATCAGGAACTGCATGCATACCATCGGGCCCCCACCCCACCCCCACCCCTTGAGCCCTCACATTCTGGGTCCAGCTTCAAGGCCTTGAAGGCCCCCAACCCCCAGTCCCCTGCCTAACGCAGGGCTTCAGGGTTCTCCATGGGTCTCAGGTAGCCTCCAGCAGGCTCCACAGCCAGGTGACCTCCAGGGGATAAGGAGACTGGAAGGGCCCCCCACCCCTACTCTCCTCAGGCACCAAGGTTCCTCTGGGCACCATCTCTCCTCCTCAGATCCTTGTCTCATCTCCTGGTGGCCTTCGGAGAGTCTAGGACTGGAAAAGCAGTCCAATGTTACCTTTTTAAAACCTCAGAAGACAGCTCCTCCAAGCCCATCACCAGCAATCAACCCACTACTCTCCAGGGGGCCAGGGATAGATAAAGGAGGGATAAAGAATTAATTCCTCAATTACAACCCAGACCGGTGTTGTCCAGGGAGCAGTGAGTGAAGGGGATAATGTGGAATTGATTAGTGACTGTGGTGAGGGTCCCACACGTGGATGCAAGGGAAAATGTTGCACTGGCAAGTGTCGATGGAGCTAGAAATATCTGCATCCACCACAAGGAAAACAACAAAGATGGCCAGGAAAGGAGGGCCCGGGAGCCACCTTGGGTGAGGACTGGGAAGCTGAGTTTTAGTGCAGGGACCGGGAAGGCTTGGCTGGTCAGGGGTGGGAGTAGGAGGGCTTCTGATCCTGGGGTTCTGGCAGGCTGACCCCTGACCCTGGTGGTGGGCAGGGGACTAAGTTCTACCCAGGGAAGCATCAGAGGTTCCCCGGTCATGGTCCATCATAGTCCCAAAGGAGGCTGAAAGGCAAGAGTCCAGCCCACCAGGGCTGCACAAAGCACAGGTGGGGGCTCTGAAACAGGTGGACCGAGGCCTTCATTCAAGACATTGCTCCCGCCCGGCCTCATTCCCCAGTGTGGTGTGGCAGGAACGTCCCAGGGGCCTGGCTCTCACTAGCAGGAAAATAGTCTCACTTTCTAAGGCTACAGTTTAACATCTTACCATTGGATCTCCCTTGTGATCCATTTAAAATCTCCAGTTTTAAGTATTCTGCTCGCTTTTCTGCCTGTTGTACTGTGTCATTGTCATTAGGTGCTTTTTGGTCTTATGTTCTTAAAGTTTGTTTTGATGTCTATGAAATCCAGGATAGATAAATCTATAAAGACAATAACTGTGTTCATGGTCCCTTGGGGGTCTGGCAGGGGGGTTGGTTGGAGGGGAAGTGGGGGGCTCACAAAGATGAACTATGAACAAGACCATGATGCAGGGGAGGGAAGGGGAAGAAATGGGGAGCTGATTTCAGGGCCTCAAGTGGGAAGAAAAGGATGATGGCAGCATACGTGCAAATGTGTTCAACACATCGGATGAATGTATGGATTGTGATAAGAGATGTAAGAGCCCACAATAAAAGTATTTAATTTTTTTTTCATTTTCTTTCTTTCTTTTTGTTTGGAGGGGGCATCACTGCCCTCAGGTGGTGGGAGTAGGAGGCCCAGCCTTTGCTCCGTGGAGCTGGAATTGAACCTCTATCCCAGTGGGCTGCAGTCCCGAGCACAACCACTATGCCACCGGGGCTCAGCCCAGTATTTAATTTTTTAAAAAGGGGAACAAAAAGACAAGAAGATACCACCTGCTGATGCCCTGGAAGGTTTCAGTCCTTCCCGAGCTGCCCCAAGGACTCTCTGTTGAGATCCCCCCACCCCCTGCCCTAGAAAACAAAACAAAAACCAAACACCTCAAAGACCTTGAGCAGATTACAACTCATGACTCCGTTAATAAAGCCTTGTTTCTAACAAGAGTGCAGTGCAGCTTAAAGCAAATTTGTATCTAATCTTGGGATGTTTTCGTGTGTTACATTTTCAGCTTTGCTACAGTGTTGTTCCCTATGGATTTCTTGTGGCAAATTGCAGCACTCTAGTTCTGCAAGGTTCAAAGGCTCTGTGGAGACCAGCCGGGAGTGCTGAGGGACCCTTCACAGGACCACTTGGGGCACCAATCGCACCCAGGGATTGGTATACAGGGAGTGGGGGGTGGGAGGATGCTATGACTCTTCAGAGGTCAAGGGCACTGCACATTTATTTAGGGAATTCTGGGTGCCAGGGCCTCAGGAGAAGTTGCTGTGAGTAGGCACACTTGATGGTATCATCTAGTGTCAACTTGACGGTATGAAGAGTGAAGGGGTGGAGCTTAGCCTGTCAATCAGGTCGCATACAGCTAGATTGGAGATGAAAGGCTCTCCAGAGGCAGTTCCCCACCTCCCCACCCCCATCTCTGTCTTCACCTTTCTGTTGACGAGCCACGTGGAGCCATACGGAGACAGGAACCTGGAGGCAGGAACCTGGAGATGCTTCCACTGCCACTGGATCCACAAGACTTTGTACCCACTGGCCTTCGATCACCATGAATTTTGCATCGTTGTGTGTGCTCCATGAAACTAAAGAGGAATTTAAGGAATGGTAATCGGACTTACGGGCTAATATCAGAATTATGGACTTGATCTGGACTGGCCTCAATATATAATATATATTATATTGCTCAATATATAATTGCTCCATGATATAGGGTTCATTTTTATACACACATATGATGTCTCTGGATTTGTTTTTCTGGTCAACCTGGCCTAACACAGCATGTTACTAAGACTGTGTTTTGAGGCCACCTGGTTTCAGCACTATCTTCCCAGCAGCGGGGGCCGACAGTCTGTCTCTGCATCTCTGTGGGTCATTCTCACTAGAGCGTGAAGGTTTTCCTCCTGCTCTTGTGCAGCTGATGGTTCACCAAAACCCCAGCCCCCCTGCTGGGGAGTCGGTTGTGCCTGACAGTGACCCTACACGGTGGAGTAAAGCTGCTCCATCATTGCTACCAGAGTTATCCCCTAGAGTGGCTGGTGGGTGTGACCGGCTATACAGTTTATAAATGGTTAATGGTTCATGGAGGAGGGGGAGTGGCGAGAAAAATAGGGGGAGCTGCTACCGGGGCTTTGGTGGAAGAAGGATTCTTCGAGAATGATGATGGCAACTAATGTGCAAATGTGGTCTGCATACAATTGAGGTTGTATTGATCGTGATAGAGAGATTTACATTAAAAAATGGCTAGCTTTTCAAGGACTCGATAGAAAGCAAATGTTTAGAAAATAATGATGGCAAAATATACACAAATATGCTTGATACAATTAATCTGTGGATTGTCATAACAGCTGTAAGAGCCCCAATAAAAGTCTTTTAATAAAAAAAAGAGAAAATGATGATGCAATATATGTATAAATGTGCTCAACATAATGGATGGATGGATTGTGATAAGAGCTGTAAGAGCCGCCAATAAAATGACTTCTAAAAACTATATGTGTATATATATAATATATATATTCCCCATACCTTGCAGCACTCACTGGGCAACCAAACACATGGGCGTGACTCTATGTACTGTGACATTCAATGTCCTGTGAGATCTGGGACCGGTCCTTCAGTGTTCCCAAGTTCTGTCTATTCAATTGCAGAGACAAAGTCCAATGACAATGTCTTACAATGATCTCTCTCCTCTCCTCATTAGCTGGAGTGGTTGGGAAGTGATGGAGTCATGTTATGGCCAGTCAAGATGCACTATAAGAACTCTTGTGGGCACCCGGGTTTCATCTGAGGCCATGTCTGACCACACCCGGCTACCCACGGGGAAGCAGACTCCGACTCCTCACTGACCTGCCCAGGAATGATTCCTCTGAGGCAGAAGCCAGACACAAGCCCGCCCTCCAGCCTGCTTCTCCAGGTTCTGACCTCAGCCATCCCTCCGTGACTTTCTGTTCTCTGCGGCTTGGTAGTCTGCTTCAACGACCACCCTCAGGAGGATGGGATTTATCAGGGACGTTCACAGGTCACCACAAGTCAGGATCAGAAACATTAAAGATACAGTTCTTTGGTTCACAGTCTTTTAAAATTTTTTATGTTTAATCCAGCTGTGCTGGCAGCAATGTCTCTCTGGTTGATCCTTGGACTCTCAGTCACAGGGGCCTCTTGGCACCTGCTTGTGTTACAAAGCTCCTTCATCTCTGATAAATGCCCAAAGAACACCCCACCCTGCAGGCCAGCCTCCGCCCCAAGACTGCGTTACTCATGGTGTAGGCGTGGACGGAGAAGCCGGCTGCCTTTCCTCCTGCTCTCACTATGGCCTGCTCTCCTGCAGACAGGGCTCTGGGACACCCTCCATCCAGAGCTCTTGTCTTGCTGGTCCTGGGAGTGGCCCTGTTTCTGAGAGGATTCATTTCATACCCAGCCCAATGGCCACACTGACCAATCCCCTGTTCAGAGTCCTCTGCAACCTTATTTGCATGCCCACGCCCAGTCCTTTGAGGGGCAGTACAAAGACTGTGGAGGGAAGAGCCTCACTCACTAGGGCTGCCTCACTGCACCTGACACCCTCCTAGACCTCCTAGACCTGGGCCTTCAACTGCATGGGCAGGAGAGGTGAGGGCCTGGCTGTGGCCCTGAGGCTCACCCCACAAAGGTCACACCAACTGAGGTTGCCCTATCCACACCGTGGGAGGCCGAGGGGCACTAAGGCTAGGCCAACCCAGCTCCCACCCACCCCAGCAGTGAATGACCCCAAGGCCCCACAGCAGACCTGAGCAGCCCCATCTTCACTCCCCTCTGCCTCCTCCCATCTCACAACTGCTTCCTGTGAGGACAGAGGGACAGGAGTTTGCCTGCGGCCCGTGTGGACGCGGGAGTCCCCGCTGAGGAAGAGCCACACCCATCCTCCATGGTCAGGGTGCCCCCAGACGGGGACCCTGCCCTTTGCAGGGCAACATCTGTTTCTGGGGGTGCTCCAAGAAGCTGCAAGAAACCTGATTCAGGGCCTCTGTGGCTGGGGCATCACTGTCTGCAGAAGGACACCACGGCTTCTGGGGACTCTGTTGAGGGCTCATTTCACCCCTGGTGGTGGCGTGGGGTGGGGCAAGGGGAGGAGATGCCTGGAAGGGGCAGGATTGACTAGGGGAGTGGGGGTGAGCTCAGCCCAGAATTCCAGAATGGACGGCCTGGCACCTCAGGGACTTGATGGGCTGTGCTTGAGGAATGGAGAGGCTGACCCCAGGGGCCTCCTTTCTGGGATCAGGGTCACAGGTAGGGTGGAGAGGGGCATTGGTGAAGGGCTATGGAGGGCGCTGCTGTGCAGAGGAGGAGGATGGGAGTCTGGGCAGAGCCTGCCAGGGTAGGGTCATCTGAGGAAGAAGAAGGAAACTAGAAGGTTCTACCTGTGAGCCCCCCACTTTGCTGCAGGGCCCTTGCCTGAGCAGTGCCTCGGGCTGGCAGAAGTTATGTGGGGAAACTTTGATGGGGTCCTATGATGGGGCCTTTCAGACAGCACCCTCCCAGGGCCCCACCCCCTCCGTGGGGAAGTCCCTTGCCTGACGGAGACAGAGAGACTCTGAAGGGAAGCTGTGTTTCCCGACGTGGTGGTCTCATGGTGACCACACAGACTATGGAACAAGACACCACTGGTCCTGTGGCATCCTAAGGACCGGGGATGGACGGTCGGACTGGGATGCTTCTTGGAGGTCAATTGCCAGCCCTTTCCTCCTCATCTCTCTGGCTGGAGGCTCCCCCAAAACTGCTCTACACCCATGCCACCCACCAGCCTCCAGAGACAGACAGGAGGAGGCTGCACACCGGCCACACGGACGGAGGCCCAGGGCTCCCTCCACATGAGAGTCTTCCCCAAAACCACATTCCTGGGGTTTGGCCGGAAAGAAGGAGTCCTGCTACTAGGGACACCCTTTAATCAGACACCATCCTTGCACAGGCCATCGGGGTGGGGGCTGGGGCAGAGCATGGTGGCATATAAACAGTGAGGGGGTTGGGGAGCAGAACGGGATAGGCATGTTCAGAAACAAAGGGCCTTGATGCCCCTGGTGGCCCTTCCGGGATTGGCTGCAGCTCTGGGAGGGGGCCCTCTGAGACCCTGAAGCTCTCCTTGGCTGCAGGCGGTGGGTCTCAGTTCCTGTCTTGCTGGGGTGGGGGCTGCCTGGTCCCCGCCCTGTCCGCAGAGGCTGCCTCCAGCTGCTACACGATGCCCTCCCTGCTCTTGCTGTGCCAAACCACCAGCACGGTCACCAGCAGGGTCACCAGGATGGGCACCACGATGAAGGGGCACAGGACGCTGGTCCCGGGGTCACGCACGGCCCGGCCGGACACGGGGCAGCGGTGGAAGTAGTGCCGGTGGATGGTGACGAAGAAGCGGTCCACCTCCGCGTTGGGCCAGAAGCACTGCAGCTGGTTGGCCACGTGGCGGGTGCAGTCGGTGAGCTCCGCGTAGGTGCTGCGGAGGGAAGGGCTGATGTCAGTCCTGGGCAGCTCTCCGGAAGCTGGGTCTGGACAGGTCCTGCAAGTGTGTGCCCAGGCCCCAGAGGAAAGTGTGGGGAGGGGACAGTGGGGCACCTGCCAGGCTCTCAAGCCCTTTGCTGTCCCCCTCTCTGCCCCTCAGACTGGAGGACACCTTTCTGAGTGTCCATGGGAGAGGCCAATGAAGTTGTGTGCCCCAAAGGCTATGTCCAGGTCCTAAGTCTGGGTCCTGAGGAGTATGACCTTGGGTAGAAACAGGGACTTGGAAGATGTGAGCAGCCGGGGTAACCTGAGGACTCCTGCGGGGTAGAAACTGACAGGCTGGGTGTGGGTTTGGGAAACCACTCCATTCTGGGGGTCTGCTCTGACTCACGCTGACCCCCTGCTCCCCCTCCCCCCGCCCCGTGAGAGGCAGGATTGAACTGCCCTGGCCACCCTGCAGGTCACCAGGCTTTTCTGCCATGTCAGGTGTCCTCCAGTTGGTGCTCCATGTGCATTGGGGGTCGGGGGACAGCGGCTGGTACTCGCCACGCTTGTGCACATGGCCATGCAGTGGGGCAGCCAGGGGCCAGTCCATGTGCCCGGGGGCCCTCCTCTTTCCTGCTGGCTCTCGGCTTTACCAGACATGCCCCCTCCTGACACGATGCCCACTCTTGTCTCCAAGGAGTGCCCTGGCCCCACATCCAGCTTTTTGCTCTCGGGCCTAGGACTACTGCCCGTGGAGGCCACCCCAACGCTGAGAGACGCTGCTGCAGCCTCCAGCAGCACTGCTCCCTGGGTGTCCGTCTATTCACAAACGAGGGATGTGTGTGCAAAGGGAGCCCTTTGTCCCCATTCAAGCATCTGTCCTCCCACTCACGTGGGCAGGAACATTAGCTCTCCCTTCCCCCTCGCCGCTCCTCAGGCCTGGGGAGGCTGATCAAGGTCACTGCGCTGGACAAATGCCCACTCTTGTCCTCCCTGGAACCGAGAGAGGCACCAGCCCCACCCTTCAGTGCCGAGTCCCCAGGGTGCTCTGGAGGTCAGAGGTATGAGTCCAGCCACAGGAAGAGCTCCTTCCCTATCTGCTGACACACGGGTCCTCCAGGGCCAGCGTCACTGTCCACTTTCCAGGGCCTGGGGCTACAGGCACTGACACCTCGGGCCTGAGGAGTATTCCCAGAGAGGCACTGGGACCTCTGGGCTGGCCAGGTAGAGCGGGCAGGTGGCCACCACCGGCCACGCCACCCCAGACCCTGCGCTGTGTCAGCTGTGCGGGGGCATCGGGACCAGGACCTGCCCGCTGGAACCGTGAAAGGCCTTCCTCCCCGCTGGGAAGGCCTAACACACCAGTGCTGGGCAGCCTACGGTCCACGTCGTCTGGTTTATTTCCTCAGAGGAGGCTCCGCCTGTGGGAGTCTGGTCAGCAGTAGGCCGCCGGTGGGGGGACCCTGTTCAGAGCACAGCTGCTCCCAGGGGAAGGACCCAGAATAATCTAGAAAACACACTCTTGCCCTCGCTGCTTCCGTCCTCCAGGTGTATTGCTCATGCCACTGAAGGAGGGCCCTCTTCGGGCTAGAACGTTCTGGAACTGGGGGTGCCGTGGCTTGCGGGTTGGGCAGCTGCTGAGGGACCAGCAGCTGGAGAGATTGGCAGGTGCGGGAGCCCGGGGTGGAGTTCTACTTTGTCCTCACAGGGTGGGGATCCACAAGACTGCTCGGCAATCCCCAGACGTGTCCCAGCCCAGAGCCGTGCAGTGCCCGCTCACACCCAAAGGAAACCACCTCGATGGGGACACCAGCCTCCCACCATCGCCAACGTTGCTCCGGGGCCACCCGGACGTCCCTAGGGGGCTGCACGGGGCTCAGTGGCCTCCGCCCGGGGCCGGGTCAGCTCACTCAGACATCACGCGGAAGGTGCCCGGCCACTGAGAGGGACTATCATTCCCTTAGGGACCTGACCCCAGCCTTGCCAGGACTCCTTTCTTGATTGCGGGTGTGGTTCTCTCGCTCTGGCTTGGCACGGAGGTGGGGAGGTGGCGGGGAGGGACGGGCCTTGACGAGGGGGACAGACGGCTGCAGCGGCTGCAGCGACAGCCTCGGACATCGCCTCCCTGGTGAGCTGGCACAGGACCCGGCCCTGCTCCCTTCTGTTGTACTTTGGGGTCTTCGGTCGTGGCACCAGGTGGGGCCTCCCTCCACCCCCCAACCCGGTGCCCCAAACTCACATGTTCACACTCTGAAGCTGTGGCGAACCAGCCGGCTGGGGAGAGCACCACACACAGGGCTCTGGGCAGCCGTCCCACAGGGGTCCAGGATGCTGCGCTGCTTTGAGCGGCTGGACCAGCTCGGGGTCACTCAGGTTGGAGAGGGTCCCCTGAGGCCCAAAGACCTCTGCCAACCTTCTCGGGCCAGGTGGGAAGCTAATGGCCCAGAGACTTGCTTCCTTGCCCTCCGCACCCCCAGGTGCCACCCCTCCCTGGGCCGCAGGGCGTCTCCTTGCACCCACTCTTCTGTCTGCCAGCCCCACAGCTGCACACACTCTCTCATGGGGCCACATTTGGGGAGTCCCCTCCCTAGAGACTGGGTGCCTCACTGACAGCTGCTCCCCTGGGTTACTCTAGGGTAGGGCCCCCCAAACAAGGCCATGCATGGGAAGAGTGGGTGCTCCCTGGAAGGGGTGGAGCTGGGATGGCAGGGGCCCCCCATTCTTCACGCAGGTCTGCCCTCCTTGTTGAGAACAGGCCAGAGAGCTCTCCAGCCCCGGATTGGGTGCCGTGGGGCCTGCCAGGATTGCACACGGACTTCCTGGGGGCAGGGTGCCATTGGCAGAGGGGGGGCACAGGGGCCGGCTTCAGCAGGACCCCTGACCCTTCTTTCTGAGACTCCCACCAGCTCTTGCCCATTCTGGGGAGCTGTTGGGAAGGGTGAAGCCACCAGGTGGAGCTCCCTCCCTGGGCTTCTGCCTGCCCCCCCTCTTTCTGTGTGGCACTGACTCATGCTGGGCAGCAGCTCTGCCTGGGGGCTGCATCGCCTGTCAATCAAACACCAGGGACCCTGTGTGTGTGTGTGTGTGTGTGTGTGTGTGTGTGTGTGTGTGGTCGGTGTGTGAACGCATGCATGTGTGTACGTCTGTGTGTAAATGTGGGCAAGTGTGACTGCATGGGTCTCTGTGTGTATGAGAGTATCTGAGTGTGTGTATTGAGAATGAATGTGTTGGTGTGAGGGTGTGTGTGTGTGTGTGAGAGAGAGTGTGTGTCTGTGTGAGTGTGTGCTTGCGTGTCTGTATGTCTTTGTATGTGTGTGTGTTTGTGTGTCTCTGTGTGTATGTTTTGCGTGTCTGTGAGAGTGTGTGTCTGTGTGAGTGTGCATTTGCGTGTCTGTGTGAGTGTGTCTGTGTGTCTGTTTGTATGTGTGTGTGTTTGCGTGTCTCTGTGTGTGTATGTGTGTTTGCGTGTCTGTGTGTGTCTCCGTGAGAATGTGTTTGCGTGTCTGTGTGTGTATGTTTGTGTCTGTGTGTGTGTTCGTGTGTCTGTGAGAGTGTGTGTCTGTGTGAGTGTGTGTTTGCGTGTCTGTGTGTCTGTGTGTGTTTGTGTGTCTGTGTGAGTGTGTATGTGTGTATGTGTGAGTGTGTTTGCGTGTCTGTGTGAGAGTGTGTCTG
>PVJH01041941.1:0-14485 GCA_004026705.1 Nesogale talazaci | reverse complement strand
TATTAAAGGGTTAAAGCATTAGGAAGGCTGAGAACCACTGCTCTGGAGAGAATAACAGTATGTGTTTAGTCTTGGCTATTTGTATAATCTGCAGACATAATTTTTTTTTCCTTTTTTTTTTTTTCGGGCATCACTGCTCTCCGGTGGTGGGAGTAGGAGGTCCAGCCCCACTGCTGGAATTGAACCTCCATCCCAGTGGGCCGCAGTCCCGCGCACAACCACTACGCCACCGGGGCTCAGCCCTTGCAGACATAATTTACATGTCCACTGATGAACCACTGGTAGAATAAATCATGGTACATTTACATAAATAAAGACCATGTAGGCACTAAGAATCGTGAGAGAAGGGCATCATTGACTGAGTGCAGAAGAGAGGGTGGAGTTGTTAGGTAAGAGGGGGGAGAGGAGGAGGAGCACTGTACACTTTTTGGTAACTTTTTATGGATGCAATTCATATTCAAAATATCAGTAATTTGCTGAGCCCTGGTGGCGTAGTGGTTGAGTGCGGGACTGTGGCCCATGGGCTTGGCGGTTCAAATCCAGCAGCAGCAAGGCTGGACCTCCCACTCCCACCAGAGGGCAGTGATATGTATATATAATTAAAGTAATTATTTATATACTCAGTAATTAAAAGATGTGTTAAACATGTAGGTCTCACTATTTGCTATGGAGAGAAAACCACAACAGTAGGGGGAAAGTTACAAAGTAACATCCCAGTAGAGACTACAATTTCATTTATTTTATTTGGGGGGGGGGGCATCACTGACCTCTGATGGTGGGAGCAGGAGGCCCAGTCTTTGCTCCTGTGGAGCTGCAGCTGGAATTGCACCTCCATCCCAGTGGGCCGCAGTCCTGTGCACAATCCATTTATATAAACGTCAGAATTCCTAATCCACCACACCTGTGTAATCTACAAGTGACCAAAAAGACACTGAATGAAACAGTATCTATTTGACTATGTTAAAAGGATTAAATGAATGAATACATGCAAATCGCTTAGGCCAGGATGATTCCTAGTAAAAATTAAATGAAATCAAACCAGTGATTCCTAATAAAAATTAAATGAAATTGGGGGCTGCGCCCGGGTGGCGTGGTGATTGTGCGTGGGAGTGCGGCCCACTGGGCTGGAGGTTCACATCCAGCAGCAGCTTTCCAGGAGCAAGGCTGGGACTCCCACTCCCACCACTAGAGGGCAGTGATGCCCCGCCCCCTCCCCCCGCCCCCCCCCCAAAATAATTAAATGAAATCACACGGGTGGCCGCGGAGTGCGTTCACACGCCCAGGCCCAGCCCCATAGGGCTTTCCAGGCTGTACTTGAACGAAGCCCACTGCCTCTTCCTTCGCCGCCGGGCCCGCCCGCCCGCCACGGCGTTCCACCACGCGCCACGCGGGTTCCTCGGTATAAAGTAAGTACTGAATCATTTCCCGTCCTTGTAATGATTACGGCCTAGCAGCCCGGGGTATCCCGTGGGCCCATTTACGGGATTACGGCAGTGTTGTTGTTAGTCCGCCCTGCCACAAGGGGCAGTGTAGCTTCCACGCGCCCCGGCCCGGGCTCAGGAGAACGGAAGTTCATCTAGCTGAGACTTCCGCCTCCTGCAACCATCGCCCCGCCCCGGCCAACGGGCTAACCCTTGCGTGCAGTCGCAAAGGTATATCTGTGCTCAGTGGGAAGCCTCTTGTCCGACTTCTTTCCTCTGACGCACATGTCAACGGTCTTTCCTAGAAGGAGAGTCTTCATCCCTTTTAGAAACGCTAAAGGCAGGGTCTTCCGGGAGTCCGGGCACCTCAGACGTAACACTTCCGGGAGCGCGGAAGTGACCTGTTGCCCCGCCTCATCATCCCGACCTCTCTTTCCGGTGGCGGAGTCAAGAGGAGACGGGCAGGTATGGAGCTTTGCTGGGGACAATCGGGCGGCATCCTCGGGAGTGGGGTGTCCCGCAGGGCGGGGGACGTGGGAGTGGGGAGCGCCCCGTGGGACGGACCCCGGTGCCGGCGGCCATGTGTGTGGCGGGCGGCTCCTGGCTCGGCTCTGGGTTCGCGGCCTACTCAGATCCAGGTTCGCGCCCCGCCAGGGGAGGGTGGCGGCCTGGGCCGGGACTGCCGCGAGTGCGGCGCCCCGCGGGGTGCGCAGGGGACGACCCCTGTCGGTTCGGGCTCGCTCGCCGGGCTGCGAGGGCCGCCCCAGCCGGCTGTCGGAAGGGCCGGGGAGGCGGTGCCGGCGGCGCCTCTGCCCGGCCTGTGGCGGGGGCTCCCCGAGCCAGCTGTTGGCGGATCGGCCACGTTGCGACCTCGACAGCCCTCTCTCTCAGAGCGAGGAGTGATGGGCAGAGCAGCGCTCCCTGGGGCCTCCCCCGCCAGGGACCTTTGCCCAGACCCCCTTCGGAGGCGACGTTAGGAGGGGGAAGCCCCGAAATTGGCATGAACTGCCCTCGCGCCACCTGTCTACAGTGCTCGCGCCTCCCCTGGGTGCCCATAGCGAGCGCAGGGACCACTCACTTTGGACACCTGCCCCGGCTGCTCCCGACTTAGAGGAGCAGACACGGACTTAATAAAGAGAGGCTGGAGAGCCGCTGGCACACAGGACGCGTGGGCTTCTCCAGGTCCCCCGTTGATGTGTGGAGGAGCCCCGGCCCACGAGTCTGCCACGACTTGGTGGCCTTAAACGAGGCTGCCCCGTCCTTCTCTCAGTCTGCAGGGGCCTCGGCAGGCTGGTTTCATTTGAGCCCCTCCTCGTCCCCCTGCCTTGGGCAGAGTTGTCACGGGTTGTTGGGAGATGTCCCTCTCTCTGCAGGGTGGGCAGCAGTAGGGTTAGAACTAGGATCGTGGGAAATCAGCGGGAGGAGGCTGATCAGTTGGTGCAGAACTGCACACGCAGAAGGCTCTTGGGAGCAGTGCTCACTGACAGATGGATTCCTACCTACTGGCCTTGGCCTTTGGTTTGCATTTGGTGCGCTGGCCTTGCAGGTTTCCAGTAAGTAGAACCTGGAAAACCCAGGAGTGTTGCTGGATGGGTCGCCTACCTTGGTTCTGGTCCTGAATGTGTCGGAGACAGTCGCAAAAAGACAGTTATGAAGTAGCAATAGAAGTGATTTTATGGCTGCGGGTCACCACATCTGGAGGAACTGTCTTAAAGGGTCGCAGCATTAGGAAGGTTGAGAAGCGCTGCTGGAGCAGCGGTGGTTCCTAGAGAGGACAGACAGCATCCTGCGGCAGACAAGTCTGCTTTCAGCTCTCAGCTGCTGGGATTGTGAAGCTGGGGTGTGCAGAGGTTGACCGACCCTCTCACTGAGCTGCTCATTCCCTCACTCAACGTCCCAGATAGCTGTCTGGCCAGACAGAGCTGTAGGTTGGACTCAGAAGTCACAGACACCTGTGTGTACTAGGAGCCGGAGGAGGGACGAAGGAAGGTTCTTGACCCCTTTTACCACCCATTGAAGAAGGCGACCTTGCTTGGTGGGTGCCCTTCACAGTGGGGGGCAGGCTCTGGGTGCCTGTTGCTGACAGGGCCTTCTTCCTGTATGCAGTCATGGCACCTCGCAAGGGGAAGGAAAAGAAGGAGGAGCAGGTCATCAGTCTGGGCCCCCAGGTGGCCGAAGGAGAGAATGTCTTCGGTGTCTGCCACATTTTTGCCTCCTTCAATGACACCTTTGTGCATGTCACCGACCTCTCTGGCAAGTAAGTACCTGCTGGGGTACTGAGGAGGGGACGGTTGCCTCCCTGCAGTGGGCACTGGTAAACGTGAATGTGCTTGGTGGGTGTGAACAGGGCTGGGGCCACCACAGTGGAGAGAACACTTGAAGGCTAGGTGGAGACGGGTGAAGGTGTGAGGTGAAGGTGTGATGCAGCCTTGCATCTCCGTAGGGTGGAGGTGGGGGGTGTCCATGTGGGCCCCTGGGATGCCGGGGAGGGGCGTTGGTGTTTGCCAGGGGTGCTGATTTCTCCCCCTCCCTCCCCCACCCCAAGCTGCTGACAAGTCTTGGTTGAGCAGGGGAGAAATGACTGCCCTTGTCTTTAGGGAAACCATCTGCCGAGTGACGGGCGGGATGAAGGTGAAGGCTGATCGAGATGAATCCTCGCCCTACGCCGCCATGTTGGCCGCCCAGGATGTGGCCCAGAGGTGCAAGGAGCTGGGCATCACCGCCCTGCACATCAAACTCCGAGCCACCGGAGGAAACCGGTACGGCCCACCGTGGGGAGAGGGCCATGCAATGTTCACTGCCTGGCCTTGCGCACAAAAGTCGTGCCCCTGTTTGGTGGTGGAGTCAACTAAACTACGTGGGGTGGGGTGATTGCTGCCGAGTGGACTTAGCAAACCTGTGTAGAATGACAGTCAACTTTCTCCTGCTGGGGGAGGGGATGGAACTTCCTGTTTTATGTTTAGCTGCCAGCACCTGATGACGCCCCCAGAGCTCTAGGAAAGGAGTGTGTTTTTAATAGTGTGGGTTACTGGGGAGCAAGAGAACGGGGTTGGTCAGGAACGTTGTCTGCCGTCTTCAAGGATGAGCTTGGGGGGAGGGGGAGTGGGCAGAAGTGAGTACGGAAGAGACAGCTCTTTGGTGCAGGTGCTAGGTGGGGTTGAACTTGCCCGTGTAAGGAGAGTGGGCAGTGTAGGAGGTGGTTAGTGGTTGGTAGGGGGAAATCCTTTAAAATCTTCATAGACTGGTCTGGTTTGAATTTAAGCCCAGAGAAGGGTGAGAGTCATCGCTTGTAACTGTATGATGACCCTCCACCACCCATACATTTGTGACAACTGTCTTTGATCTTCTATGTCTTGTTAAAGAGGTGATGGCCTGGCGATTTTTCAGTAGTGATGGAGGAGGTTGTTTTTCAGATAGAACTGCTGGGTGAGAAACAGAACAGGAAGGGTGGATGGAGGAGATGAAAATAGACCGTTGGCAACATCGAGGACCTGGAATCCCAGTCTTGGCAGCCACTCATGGTGCCTTACACAGGATGCTGGCAGAGGGGCTTGCTGTTTGCGTGTTGCTAAGTGGTGTGAGCATTCTGGTCCTCTGTTGAGCTACCCATTCATTCACAGGCCCCTAAGATTTCTGTCTGGTTTGTTGTTTTGGATCGGTAGTCTTGGGGACTCATGTCCAGGACCGATTTTAAAGTGAAATTGTGTTCTACATCCTTCCCCCCCCCCCCCCACCTTAATCAGGCTTTTATGAGACAGGGAGTCTTGGATCAAAATTTCATTCCAATTTTTGGTATCTGCTGTCTTAAGAGCACAATCGAAACTTTCAATAATGGGCACTGTGCAATTTTTTTGGTCTTGTGGCAAGAATTGTTGTTTTTTTGGGAGGGGGCACCACTGCCTTGCTCCTGGAGAGCTGCTGCTGGACTTGAACTGCTAAGCCAGTGGGCCGCAGTCCCGCACTCCGGGGCTCAGCCCTAGGAAGAATTGTTAAGGCAGATGGTCACACGTTCCGTCAGCCCACACCTGGTCCACCTTCCTTGCAGATGCAGGCTCACATGTGGACTTGCTCTTGTTGCGGGGCTTGCGGCCTTTTGCCCAGCTCTGTGTCTTCAGGCTCCATCCCTCCCTCCTGAGGAGTCTGTCAGGTACATGCACTGCTCTTGGTTTATCCATCTGTTGACAGGCATAGAGATTGCTGCCCGCCTTGCGAGTTGGTGAATAGGGCTGCAGGGGACATGGGCATAGCCACCTTGATGCTTACAGATCTCTTGGCTTTAAGGTGCCTTCCATGTCACTGCCATGCCGCTTTCGCCAGACTGGCTGTAGGATTGGCATCCCACCAACAAGGGGGGGACTCTGAGAGTCCTCTCGGCCTCTGCTCTGCTGCGCTCCCTCATCGTTGTTTAGCGACTGAGGGCTTTCCCAGCATGGTTGAGGATTGGTTTTTCTATGTTGGTAAGAAGGCTGTTAAGATTGAAGTCTTGCAGTCCATGAGTCTTTGATCGCTTTCAGCAGTGAAGAAGTGGACTTGGCAGTGCTTGTGAAAGAATAGAATTAAGAGGTAGTGGGTCCCCCTCAAACTCTTTGGACCTCTCTCATAACTCCCTCATATCCCGGAGTAGATTTGTTGCTAAGTATTTTGTTGTTTAGTGTGATTGAAAATGGACTTAGCTGAGCCCCGGTGGCGTAGTGGTTGAGTGCGGGACTACGACCCACTAGGTTGGCAGTTCAAATCCAGCAGCAGCTCTCCAGGAGCAAGGCTGGACCTCCTGTTCCCATCAGAGGGCAGTGATGCCTTCCCCCCCCCAAAAAAGAAAATGGACTTAGCATGTTTCCCCAGGTTCCCTTCCAGATTTTCATTGCTGGTATGGAGAAGCCCAGCTGATCTGTTGTGTTGACCGTGTGACGGTCTTTTAAAACAGTTACTGAGAATTTTAGAGTTCTGTCTAAAAATAATGTTATGTGCCCGAAGCACATTCCCCCCAATTAAAAAGTCCTTAAGGCGCCCTGGTGGTGTGGGGTTCTCCACCTGGCTGCTAACCACAAGGCCAGCCCAGGCATTGCTCCACAGGGCAAAGTTTGACCTCTCTATTCTGTTAAAGAGCCCATGGGGCATTTATTCTATCTGTCCAGTGGAGTCGCTCGTTATGAGTTGGCCTTAGTTTGCTGGCAGCAAGTTTGGATTTTAACTGACCTGACCCACTATGCTAGGGGTGGCTCTTTCTTGGCCTCTGAGCTACTTGAGGACGGAGGAGCCCTGCTGACTCAGCCACCAGGTGACTGGAGCCTTTCATTTTTATGTCTCTTAGGACCAAGACCCCTGGCCCAGGGGCCCAGTCTGCACTCCGAGCCCTGGCCCGCTCAGGGATGAAGATTGGGCGGATTGGTGAGTGCCTCCCCTCCCTCTGGCTAGTCTTCAGTTTCACTTAGCAGGTGTCTCCCATCCCAGGGCCTGATCTGGTGCCTTGGCCATTGGTTTTTACAGTGACTTTAAGCCCTGCCCCCCACCCCCCTTTAGCACCCTAAAGGGGTGCCCTGGTGCCCTGACTGCCTGGCGCAGCAGTGCGGGGCATCTGGTGGAGCTGCTGGGCATTGCCTCTCCCTTTGAGGCTTGCATAGCTGGGTTGCTAGTGGGGAGTTAGGTGGGGGGTCTCTGCCCACTGGAGACCACGGCAAGTGTTCCTCTGTAATTGGCCTCCTGCGTTTGCCTCTTGACTCCTTGAAACCCCTCTTTGCTTTGTCTCTGGAGTGGCAGCAACTGGTGCTGGCTCCTCCCTTCTGCCCTGAGATCCCAACCTTTTACCTCCTGGAGAGGAGCCGGCCTTCACTTGTCTGTCTCAGCACTTCCCTCCAAAAGCCCATGGGCTGGGTGGTGGAACCACAGTTACCCTCACTTCCTTGGCCAGTGAGGTCAGACCCGCTCAAGAACGGATGTTGGCTGCCGGGAACTCTGCATTGCCTACTTCCTTCTGTGTTGGAATTCATTTGTGGGCGGGGCAGGGAGGTCCATGGAAGGCCAATCAGGATACTGGCCTAGGGGGCCCTTCCCATCCAGCTTCCCATCCAGCTTCAGGCTGATGTTCCTTTTTCTTCTCCCCACAGAGGATGTCACCCCCATCCCCTCCGACAGCACCCGCAGGAAGGGGGGGCGCCGTGGTCGCCGGCTCTGAACAGGACTCCTCAAGTTGTTTTCTGTCAATAAATTACCTTCTAGTATATGCTGTCCAGTACATGCTCTCGACTCATTCCTCTCACAGACGGGCTGCCCTGCAGGAATGCTCAATTCCTCTCCCAAGTGGTGAGCAGCCCCTGGGGGCTGGCTTCAGCTCATGGGTGCAGTGTTGTGGCCTGTAGAGAAGCCGTTCTCAGCCTGGGGCTTGAAGGTGCCTTCACAGGTCGCCCAACTCATGACAGTTAAAGAGCTGTGTTAAAGGCCTCGGTGTTAGGGGGTTGAGAACTGCTGTAGTTTCCTGTTTCAACCCAGACCCAGACTCCCTGCCAGGAGCCGAAAGCCTCGCCCCTTTCCAAGGAGCAGCTAGTGGCCTAGACCAGACCCACCTAATGCACTGCCCCAGAAGGGCCCTGCAGGCTGCTGCGGGGGTATAGGGGCTCTGCTGGGCTGGCCTCACTGCCGATGGCATGGAGTTGCTTCTCATCAAACTTGCCCAAGGCCTGGGAGACATCCTTTTGAAAATGGCCTTCAGAGAGAAGCCAGGCAGAGGCGGAGCCTTGCAGACAGGCTCCAGATAGAAACGTGTGGGTGGGTGTGCTCCCCCCACACCTGCTCCTGTGCAGCTTGCTTTCCCCCTGTCAGATCTCGCAGCGTTCCACACGGTACATGAAGTACATGCCACTCATTCACTCCAGACACCCCAGTCCTATTTTCATCAGCCAGCAAGGCGGGAGTGCTTGCTTTCAGGAAGCTCACGCCCCACTCTGCGACCTCGGCTCCAGGTGTTGTGAGCACAGCCCGGGATCGCTCGCTCTGCTGTTAGCCTCAGGTGGCACTTTGTCAGGTGTTCAGTAATTTACTGAGGTTTACACATTCATTGTTCCACATCAAGCAGAATTGTAGATAGCTACCACAGTCTGTTAGCAAACATTTCATCAATTCCTGGATTCCTTGACCTTGTCTCCGTTTTACCACGCCCCCCCCCCCACCCCTATTCAACTTTTTTTTTGGGTGGGGGGGCCACCACTGCCCCCTGGTGGAAGTAGGACACCCAGCCTTGCTCCTGGAGAGCTGCTGCTGAATTTGAACCGCCAACCCTGTGGACCACAGCCCCACACACAACCACTATTGTACCGGGGCTTAGCCGCCGCCCCCCCAACTTGTCTTTTAGGTTCATCAATTCTGGATTTCATGTTAGGAAAAACAATTTCAGGAAGGTGACCTCAAGTGACGACACCTGAATGTGAACAAATGGAGGCTGCAAACCACATCAGGACTTTAAACTTAGCCAAGGCATGCACCTGACAAGGTTTTAGCTGTTCCATTCAGAACATGCTATGTTTTGGGAAATCCGCTGCCTATCTGTAAGTCGTTCTGGATGGGCCAAGATCCCTGCCTGACAGGAAGTGAGCTACTGTCATGCAGCATTTGATGTGCACCAGACCCTGCTGAACACTAATCACTGAACTAACCTGACAGCAATTCTACCCCAGTCCCAACGATACGGGCAAGAAACAAGGCAGAGAGCCCCCGCTTCGAGTTGCCTCCTAACACTGAAAGACGGTTTGGAGGTTTAGCTTACCTTCAAGTACGTGGCTTGCCATCAAGAGTGATGCCTCTTAGCAGCCCCCCTCTCTGGGTGGCCGAGTAGAAAGCCCGTCTTCCCTGCAGAGCTGGTGTTTTCACAGCCCGGCAGGGTGCAGCTCACAACTAGAGAACCTCTTCACTGCCCCCGCCAAGAACCAGGGTGACGGGAAGCTTCCTGAACTGTGCCCCTGTGCCACCTTTCTGGTGGTGTCCAACAGTAATCTGTCTAGCTGTGCCAGCCTACGGTCTGACTGCTCACCCCAGACTTGGGAGAAGTAAACTGCTGGGCTCCCACCAGCTTTTCCAAGGAAGGAAGGATGGGACTACCTGGAGAGTGCTTCCGCACTGGTGAGGCTTCAGAAGTAGATGAGGGAAGAGGGGCGGGTCTTCCGACAACATGGGGAGAGGGGGCAGTGGGGAGCTGCACAAAGCCACATCCACGGCCACCACCGTCCTCACAACCTGCATATGCTTGCTAACAACTCACTTCCTGGGGGCTTCTTGCTGCCCCTCTACCAGCAGAAGATGAAGATTACCCGAAGAAAGTGAGGTAGAAAGAAGTGGGAAGGGGCCACCACCAAATAGGGTGGGCATTGCAAAGCCCATAACCCCACTGAACCTGCAAAATGGCCACCTAGCCATAAAATCAGCTCACTGAGTGGTTTCTCCTGGTCTGTGCTGAGGTCGGGCGTGCTCACAGGAGGGAGGCACCTGGATGGATACAAGAGCCCTGCTCCACCCAAGAGGTCAGCCAGCATGCCACCTCTTGGGCCAGGTATTGGAAATTCCTTATACGGCCGAGCGGCCGCCTCTGAGGGTGCCCACTGTACAGGTGTGCGTTAGACTGCTGAGCTAAAAGCCGGGGAGGTGAGGCACTCCCCCACCACACACACCAGTTGGAGGGAGAGAGAGAAATGCCAGCCTGGAGCACCATGTGGGCCATCCTGCCCCTGGGTGAAGCTGCTGAGCCAGAATCAACAGGTTTGGGGTTCATAGGCTATGGTAAAGAATTTAAACAGGATGCCAGTGTTCCAGCACCGCTCCTGGCACAGAGGGAACAGTTGCTATTCTTAGCCCTGCTTCTTTCTCATGCCAAACTGTCCCTGACAGCTGGCTGGGATCCTGGTGGGGAAATGGTGGCGGCTGCCGGAGCCTCCCTTGTATTTCCGGTGAAGGGACTTTGCAACTTGTGCTGCTGTTTCCTGGTAACGGAGATGTCTCCAACCAGATCTTTGAAAGCGTTTCCCCTTGGGAGTTTTCTTTCACACGGAAAGCGAAGCCATTGTGTGGCCCAGGTCGGCCTGTCACAGGCTGTTGGCCTCTAAAACAGGTGGTACCGACCAGACAGATGGGCTTCTGCCCACCCAAGCCCGCAGAGCATGGGAGCCCAGCCTGGCAGGCACGGTGCGGTCGTTTGATCTGGCTGTTAGTCATGTCTTCCTGACTCCACCAGTCCACTTCCCGAAGGATGGGAGGGAAAGGAGTTTGGAGAAGGTGCTGGCAGGTGACGTGATTCAGGCTAACTGTGATGGCTATCCCCTGGGTATAAATGAGCCCCCCCAGAAGCAGGAAGAAGAGCCAGGAGTGGAGAGCACCCCTTAGACGCCAAGATCCCTGTACGTTGATCTTGACCCAGGAACAGAAAGGTGGCGGCGGGTTTCCCGGCACAGGAGCCGAGCATCTTCAGTGGACTGCTCACAGAGTGGGCTGCCTCCCTCCAGCCACTGCAGTGGGGAGCTAGGCTTGCCGACCCACTGAGAGTGAGCCGAGGGCCTTCAGGTGAGGACTTCAGTGGAGAGCCTTTGGACCATGGGAAAAGAGTTTTGTGGCACTGCGGCTGGCCGGGGCAGAGGCCACGGGTTAGAGAGGGCCACAGAGAAGAGGTGGTCCTAGCTGGAAGAACTGCGCCCTGAGCATTCTGACCCCGAAGTGTCATCTGTCAGCTTCCCTAAGAAAACCAAAATTGCCAGCGAGGCTGTATTGCAATGACTCACCGCTCTCCACTGGAAGGCACCCTTGATAAGAGGATCAGTAAGAAGGGCGGAGCAATGTCTAACGTCAACCTCAGAAGAACTGACTTTGGGTGGATTCTCAGTGTGGTGCTCTTCCCCCTTGTGAGGACAAAGGCACTCAGCCATCACCTCCAGGCCCTCTGTACAGCGGGTGACCCTGAAGCAAGTGGGCATCACTGCGCCCCCCTCTCCAATCCATCTGCTCTCTGCTGCTGCACTGCCTCTCCTGGGGCCTGGAACCCTTCCTCCCAGGTTTCCCTGCCTTTTCCTGCCCCGTCCAACCTCACAGCACCTCTAAAGCCAACTGGGTTGTAGCCCCCTCACCATGGCCATGAGACGGAATCCATAGAAATGCCCTCCAGGGGTGCCCACATCCGCCGGAGGACTCCTGAGCGGTACAGGAAAGTGACGTCTGATGCAGGCTCCACACCGATGAGCCGTGCAAACATGGGAAGGAAGAAAACAAGTGGACCACGATGTACAATCCTGGAAAGAGGCAACCAGTGTGGTGGTGGTTCGTGGGGGGTGGGGGTGGGGGAGGATTGGGCAACAGTCTTGGATGATGGCCGCAGCGCCTGATTCATCTAGCTGAGATCACTCAATTGTACGCCTGAAAACGGCTGACTTGGCAAATGTCACGTCCTATCCAGTGGTGGGATTCAAATAGTTTTAATAACTGGTTCTCTGCTCTAATGACCACTTCAAGTATAAAAAGGGAGACGTCATTACTGATGGTGGTCTTTTCTTTCCTGCTCATTGTGGTATTATCTTTATATTGCTACTGTTCTGTCCTGGCCACTGCATTCGTTCCATCTAGGTTTTTATCCCTGTGGACAGGATGAACACTGTTGAGCAGATGAGCATTTCAAAGAGGACAGAATGTAACTGGGTGATCTCCACATTGGGAGCTACCCAAGCCCACCCAGGTTACAAGGGCCACTTTAACAACCAGTGCGACGAACAACAAAAGATTCAGTCTCGGTTCTGCTGGGCAGTGTGACCAGGCCGAATCCCCCCGGTGGTTCCCTCGAATCTGACAAGCACAGAGGGCGCACTGCGGTACGTGTGTGGGTCACTGCTGCTGCCCTGCTGTTTTCCAGAGAAACCTGGTCTGCATCCCCAGACTCCTGGCACCCCTTCCTCTTCCTGCCCAGGAGAACCGGGTTCCCTGCTGTTCCCCACTTCTCAGGGCTCTTCCACCCCCAGCCTTTTGCCTGCCCTGCCCCAGCTTGGCTCCCTCAGCAGCTGCCCTGCTCCCGTCACTCGGCCTCACTAGCTCCCGTCCTGACCGTAGAATAAGTGCCCACCACGGAGCTGTCTCCCTGGGCCCCTTGAAGATTCTGCTCTGCCGAATCCCCGAAGCAGCCCTTCCTGCCATGGGGGGCTAGGCCCCTCGCATGGCTTGTTTCCCCACTAGCTTGCAAGCTCTTTGAGGGCAGGTTGTGTGTCTTGTGCCACGTCGGCCACACCATCCCAAGCCTAGACACTGCAGAACGGAGGGGCCCGATACGGACTTGCGTGATGCATTCTTGGGGAAAGGACGTAGTTCTGCAGCTGTGTTGTTCTAAAGATCCTAAATTAAACACTCCCCGGATCTCAAGAAATGGGGGATTCTCTGAGGACTTGAAAGAGGTCAGAAAAAGGTCATGGCCAAACAACAGAAAAGCCTAAAAAGTGCACTTTGATCCCCTTCTGCAGACGTGTGGGGGTGTGCTAAAGAAAAGAGCCATCAAGCTATTCTTTTTTTTTAATCAATTTTATTGTAAATTGGGGGGGGGGGGTTTACATTTCAGATCATCGATTTTGCATTCAACAATGTCAACTGCTAATCAAACCCACCAATAGTTTGTCCCCCTTCACCCCTTGGTTTCTTTCTCCCTCTTGGGGATGACCATCACTTCACCCAACTTTACACCCATCAAATGTCATGCCTATTGCTGTATCTTTCCTCTGTTGCCCTCTCTGGAAAACGTCAAAGTCTTTCGAACCCTTTAGGACAAAAATTTTCATTTTTGAAATTAGTTTGTTTTCTTCCTTAAGGTGATCTCACAATATTTGTACTTTTGTTGTTGTTGTTGTTTTTTTTTTTGGGGGGGGGGCATCACTGCTCTCTGGTGGTGGGAGTAGGAGGCCCAGCCCCACTGCTGGAATTGAACCTCCGTCCCAGTGGGTCGCAGTCCCGCGCACAACCACTACGCCACCGGGGCTCAGCCCAATATTTGTACTCTTGTGATTGGATAATTTCACTTGGCATAATGTTCTCCCACTCCAGGAGGGGTGAATTGGTTTCATGCCCGTTGTTTAGCAGTGTCTTATGTGTCTGTCCCAGAGTTTCCTTATCCATTATTCTCCTGGTGGGCAGTTAGGATGTTTCCATCTTGGTATCACGAAGAATACTGAGAGGAGCACGGATGTGCATATGTCTGTTCTTTTATGACTCTCACTTTTTAAGGTTACCCAGCAGAGTAGGCATGGGCTTTTTCTTCAAGGCTCCCTAACAAGGCAAACACCAGTGAATTACTGAGAGAATTTGTCTGCAGCCATCCACTGATTACAGATACATTTCAAAGTGTGCCTAGTTTTGCATGAACCTGGTTGTGTGTGGACTAGACCTCTAGTAGACAATATCCTTTGATTATCTCATATGGTTCACAGCTTGACTTTGGAGTAACACTCACTCAGTGCATCTGGAATCCAGTTTTGCAATTGCTGGCTATCAAAATAGGAACACATTATTTAATGCCTCTGGTCCTCTGTGCTAGTCTGAGTAGACTAGAGAAACAAATTCAGCTGAGCCCTGGTGGCGTAGTGGTTGTGTGCGGGACTGCAGCCCACAGGGTTGACGGTTCAAATCCAGCAGCAGCTCTCCAGGAGCAAGACTGGGCTTCTTGCTCCCACCAGGGCAGTGATGCCACAAAAAAAGAAAGAATTAAATTCATAAACCTATATATGGATATAAGGGAGAGGTTTATATAAAAGAGGATTGGAACATTAAGAAAGCTTCCTAACCCAGTCCAGTCCAAGTCCATGAGTCCAACAGAGCCCATATGTCCGATACCAATTAGGCTTCTTCAGACCCATGAAGCACATGCAATGATGCCAGGGCAACCCAGGCCAGTGGGTTCAGTCTTGTATATCCAGTGGTGGTAGAAGCATCTCAACGCTGGTAGGGGTCTCCCCATGCCTTCCCAAGCATCTCAGCACTGGCAGGAGTCTCTATGTGACTTCTCTGGCCCCAGAGATCTGGTTCCATCAGGCTATGCCCATGGGGCTTCTCTTCTGGCTGCTCCA
>PVJH01041940.1:0-14664 GCA_004026705.1 Nesogale talazaci | reverse complement strand
GGGGCTCAGCCAGCCTACACATTTTCTAACAAAACTGTTTAAGCACAATTTATCAAAATTTGCTAATATGAATGTCAAAATTTAGTTATGAAGCATGCAAAATGTACTTTGTCCTAAATTTATAAATTCCCTCACCAATACCTGCAGAGAAGACATATTCCACATTTTAAAAGGTTACAATTATTACAATAATAACTCTGTGCCTAAAATTTCATAAGCATAATAAAATACCTTAAATTCTATTAAAAAAAAATAAAGAGTGGGGGCCATGACCTCCCAGGTTTCAAAGATCTTCCCCACCTCCGGTCAAGAGTGTGGGCTTTCATTAAAGTGTGCCAGGGGAAGTGGGAGGAGAGCAAGCTGCCTTTCAACACAGAGGGGACAGGGCTGCCTTCCTTGCCCAAGCTGCAGAAGAACAGGAGCTGGTAGGGCCAATGAGATAGGATTGCCACTCCAATGGATTAGGAGAATGGGGCCGCCCAAAGTCATGGGACAGTTGCAGTCCCAGTGGGCCTGAGGATGGAACTGGAGCCCAGGGCTGGGGAGCCTCTACCCAGAGTCCTGAGGTGTCCAGGAGACCATGGTCCAAATGAGAGGGTTCTTTTCAAGCCTTGAGAGTTAACACATTTTGTCCTGCTAGGTTTAGGATTTGCTTAGTGATTTTGTTTTTTAGGGTTTGGTCTCTCTAGATTCTAGAACCACTGCAAGTGGTTCTAAATGTCTCATCAGTCTCAAAACATTTGCCCTTGACATCAGCTCCTCATCTTTTCCCCTCCCCCTTCCTCCCTAGAGATTTGGCTCCAGGAAATGGCTTACTAGGTTGGAAAGGCTGGCAAGACCATGGGTCAGAAATCAGACTGGAGACTTACCCTAGGTCTCTGCAGATCCGACAGTAGGCTGCTGGCTCGCCCACTAGCTTCAGAGGCAGACAGATCCGAGATCTGCAGGCAAAATGGCCAGCTTCTGGTTCATGCCTCAAGAATCCCAGGGCACATGAGGTGTCAGATGCAGGATCCAGATCAAGCAAGCCAGAAGGGTTCAGCAAGGAGTCCATAAATACTGGTTCTAGGCCACAGCCCTGAGGAAACGCCCTTTCCTTGGATAGGCTTTTCACAGCAGACCTCCTCATGGACAAGACGGCATTAGAGCGAATCTTATCATGGGGAATGGTTGCATCATTGCCTCTCTGCCAAACTCCATCCCAACCGTCAATCCACTGAGATTCCAAGGCCAGTCACGTTGACACACTACCATCAGGGTTATCAACTAACTGAAAGAAATTCCTTTATAGAAAACATGAAAAAGGGGAGGAGGGAGGGGGCGGGAGGGAACAAATTAAAAGAGGAAGCAAATGATATTTTTTGTGATGATTTGATTCCACAGCTTGAAAGCCAATGAGAAATAGCTAAGGCTCCTAGAAGGATTTTAGGGTGCAAAAGAGACACCATCTGAAATCAAATTTCAAGAGAACATCTCTTAAGTTTTAAAAGAGACAAAGCACAGGGGCTGAGCCCGGTGGCATAGTGGTTGTGCACGGGACTGCGGCCCACTGGGACGGTGGTTCAATTCCAGCAGTGGGGCTGGGCCTCCTACTCCCACCGCCGGAGAGCAGTGATGCCCTCCCCCCCAAAAAAAGACAAAGCACAGATGCATCATCCGGGTGCGGAGGACCACCAATGGCATCTGAGGGTTCACTCTTGAGACGTGAGGTAAGTAGGGCAGGGATGGACAAAGGAAACTCACAAAAGCATGGTTCGGGGGCAATGACTACAGCACAGTCACAGATGAGACTATGGAAGTAGACAGGGGGCCATGACTGGGACGTGCACATTGTTAGATAGAAGGGCTTACAAGACTGGTCCAGGACCCTCCCACCAAAGCAGTCAGTGCTAAATTGACAACGGGACTCTTTGTGCCACCCCCAGCGCCAAGGTGAGCCCCCCAAGAGAGAAGCGGTCCCTCCAGGCCTGACTGAGAGAAGGATGGAGATAATCGGCTCTCCAAGGCACTCTGCCTCAGGGCAAGATCACCTACTCCCTTGTGCTCAGAGCGCATTCAATGGAGGCTCAGTCTAGGTGGGGACTCTGCAAAAGGATTCCTGCTTGTCACTGGCGTTCCCAGACTTTGCAAGCCAGGGTGCTCTAAGACAGGCCAGATGGAAAAGAAAAGTATTACTTTATAAAGTGACCAGATTTTGAGCGGGACACCATTGACTGGAGGGTGGGGGTGGAGGTGGGGGTGAGGGTGTTTCTTGATTAAAAACTTGGTCTAGGGCTGAGCGCGGGACTGCGGCCCACTGGGATGGAGGTTCAATTCCAGCTCCCAGGAGCAAAGGCTGGGCCTCCTACTCCCACCACCAGAGGGTAGTGATGCCTAAAAAAAAAACTTGGTCTATAGGTTGAGCCCTGGTGACCTAGTGGTTGTGTGCAGGACTATGCCCCACAGGGTTGACAGTTCAAATCCAGCAGCAGCTCTCCAGCAGCAAAGCTGGGCTTCCTGCTCCCATCAGGACAATGATGCCACACACACACACACACACACACACACACAAATTTGGTCTATATAGATCAACAAAAATTTTCATAGAACTCAAAAATAGTATTGTAATATATTTATTTTCATTTTAAAATGTCGCGGGATGTTGTTAAATTGTTAAAAAGTGGGACATCTGGTCACTTTACTTTACTTGCTTTTTTTTTAGTGGCAGGACTGAGCTCCGGTCCCTCCTCCCACGGAGGTCCATGGGCCTGAGGAGCTCTCAACTTTGTCCAGGCTAAAATTCCCATGCTAAGATTTTGTCAAACTTAACAGAGAGCAAAAAAAAAAAAAAAACTTAACAGAGAACTTTTATATTAAATCCCAACGAATAAAAATAAACAAAAGCAAAAGATAGCTTTTAATCTGTAAATATTAACAATTCCTGTGAAAACCACCATTTCTGCCTAACCGGAGAGAACACCCTACCACTTGTCTTTAAGCAGAGGACGCTCCTTTGCTCTGAGCAGTCCAGCCCCTCCCACCCCCAAGGTGTTGGAGAGCAATGTGTCAGCGAACTCCGGGGCAGGCAAGCGTGAGGTAAACCTAACAGGCATAGATATGTGGGAGGGACAGTTCCCTCTCTCAGAACAGTGTGCTATTGGCCAGGATGGCTTGATGGTTGCTTCCTGTCCTTGCCTGGCCTGTTTATGAGAACCAAGAACCTTGGTTATGCGTCGGGCTGCTAAGGACAGGTCAGCAGTTAGAAACCACCTGGTACTCTGAGCGAGGGGATGGGGGTGGAGGGGCGGGGAAGGAGGCTTCGTAAAGATGTCCAGCGGCAGAAACCTTCGTCAGGGGCTGCTGAGAGTCCTAATTACCTCCATGGCAGCGGGTTTGTGGGTTGGCTGGTTAGAATGTCGAGAACAAGAACATGGTCTGCAAACTCTGCAGTTGCCCAGAGCCCCAAGCTTAGGAGAGCTTCATTGTCGGATTTCATACCCAGTGGGTCTGGAGAATATCTTGAATGAGAAAAGTCCTGATTTCAGTACTAGGAATTTGTACGCTGTTACCAACAGGCTCAAGTTCGGATGCAAATTCCATCGCTGTGGTCCCTGTGTGCCTCATCTCAACACTAAAACTCCCTGGTCAGCGTCGGCTTGGCCTGTTCGAGATCAGCAGTCCATCAGAGTGAGAAGGATTGGTGGAATCCATCGAGAGAATAAATGTTGAACAGAAAGCAAAATGATGTCTACTAGATCCTGAGGACTTTTTTTTTTTAAGTGTTTGGGGGGCTGAGCCCCGGTGGCGTAGTGGTTGTGTGCGGGACTGCGGCCCACTGGGACGGAGGTTCAATTCCAGCAGTGGGGCTGGGTCTCCTACTCCCACCACCGGAGAGCAGTGATGCCCAAACAAACAAACAAACAAACAAAACAAAAACAAAAAAAAGTGTTTGGGGGCGACATAATAAGTTCAATCATATAAAGAAGAGTTGTGCAGTCATCACCACAGTCAGTTTCAACACATTGACTTCTTTCTTGTACTCCTTGTAATTAGCTCCCCATGTCACCCTACCTTCCCAGGAGTGAGCTACTGTCTCTATCGATTCAGTCACCCTATTTCATATGCCCAAACCATACAAAAACAAAGACACAAAAGGCTAACGGCAATACAAAATTAGCTAGAGAAAAACCTCAATGAGAAAGAAAGCAGAAAGTAAAAAACTAGAACAACCCTGAAATGGGTCAAAAGGGAGATCAAATGAAAAAGTGTTACATTTTTTAAAAGTGTTATATTTTAGCCTAACTACATCTGCCTTCCTCCACTTTCCAATGCACTGCCCATGATAGCAATACTCTTCACAGCCCTGGTTTATGGTTACAGGGAATTCACCAGAGGCTTAATCTACCTGTAGTCCCCCTTCACTTTTTTTTTTTTAAACTAAAACAACATTTCAATGGACCAAGAAGGAAATCAAATAAGATATCACATTTTAACCTAACTATAGCTACTATAATCGTTTCTACAATGCTCTCTGGCTCTACAGGACCTTTCGATGTAAAATGCTTACATTTAGATATGATGGGAGAGGTGAAATGGTGTTATACAAAGGCCTCCAGGTGGTCAAACATTTAGAAATGTTATACAACAAATGTAAAGGAAGCTCATGGAAAGTAAAATCCTCCCCTCAACTTAGTCACTCTCCTTTCATGGCAGGAATAATCAAGTTCTATCCTCTAAATCTACACATCTTAATTGCCAAATCAGATATATATAGACTTTGGGAGGGGGGGCATCACTGCTCTCTGGTGATCGTGGGAGCTATCCAGCGCTGCTCCTGAGAGCCGCTGCTGGATTTGAACTGCCAAGCTCGCGGGCCACAGTCCCGCACTCAACCACTTACCGGGGCTCAGCCGATATATATACAGACTTTTATTAAAATTCACACGGAACTCATGAATGACACTCTCTGTCTTCTTCGGGACCTATCCTCATGCATCCAATGTCCCTGACAGGCCATCCTATCCCCTCACTGGCACTCTACTGCCTTATGGAACCTGAGACTGAGATCATTTCAATTCCGAATGAGCTTGTGTGAAAGTGTTAAAATTCTCACTGTGCTCTTAACACACAAGGAATACTTGTTAACTATGGGCAAAATTGAAAATACGAGTGTTTGGGATTTTTCTAGGTTCTTTAGGGATGAGGGCCGAGGCTAGCACAAAGCTGGTTCCTGTGAGGCAGAGGTCATACAGAACCCCCCCTTCCCAAGTCATCATTCCCAACACTGGTCTGCTCTCCACACAAGGCCCCTTCCTCATGTCACATTCTGCTTCTCTGTTGGCTTCTGTCCTTCCTTGCAATGGCCACAGAGAACTCACAGCTCATGCTTACAATTAAGTGGCTTATTAGTGGCTTCAACCTAAGCTCACAATCAACTTGGAAGCAGAAGGAACTCTTCAGGACCCGGATGAAGAAAGATCCCGATTTACAAGATTTAAAGGCTCCCCTGAAGCTAAGAGCATGTCCTTTCTTTGGCACAGGACAGCTCTCGCAACTCTTACCTTGGACCACTCTTGTTCTCCCCAGGACAGGATTTCTCTTGCCTCATTGACGCCCTGGAGGCCACGCGGGACTCTGCTTCTCTATGCTAGAAGGCCCGTTTCTCTGCCGAGCATGCCTGCTCCTGGCTGTGCACGAGGTATCTGCCTTTGGTCTTCCCACAGCTGACTCCCATTGTGAAAGGACCCAGTTCTAGACAGCATTGCAGCTTCTCAGTTCTCGTAGCAGCTGCTGCAGCTGTTGTCAGATGCCATGAAGTAAGCTCTGGCTCACAGTGATGACCTCATATGCATCAGAACGAAACACCACCCAGCCCTAAGCATCCTCACCATTGTTCTATGTCCGAGCCCATGGATGCAGACACCGTGTCCATCCATCAAGATCTTCCTCTTTTCCTACTGTCCTACTACTCTACCCAGCACAAGATCCTTCTCCAGGGAATGGGCTCTCCTAAGAACCTGTCCTCAGGACGTGAAGCAAAGTCTAGCCATCTTTGTCTCTAAGGCGCATCCTGGCTATAATTCTAGCAAGACAGATTGGGTCGTTCTTTTGGCAGTCCGTGGTGCTTTAGCTATTCCCCCGGAGCACTGTGATTCAAATGCATCCATTCTTCTTCAGTCTTTCTTCATCACTGTCCAACTTTCACATGCATAGGAGGCGCGCATAGTGGTTGTGTGCGGGACTGCAGCCCACAGGGTTGGTGGTTCAAATCCAGCAGCAGCTCTGCAGGAGCAAGGCTGGGCTTTCTACTTCCACTAGGGCAGTAATGCACCCCCGCCCCTCAAAAAAAAAAAAAAGAAAGAACAAAAAGAAAATACCATGGCTTGGGTCAGGCTCACCTTAGTCCTCAAAATGACCTAGTTGCTGTTTAAGACCTTAAAGAGGTCTGTGCGGCAGATTTACCCAGTGCAATGCATTTGATCGCTTCACTCCTGTCTCCATGAGGAGCATTGATTCTGGATCCAAGCAAGACAAAATCTTTGAAAATGTCAAGCTTTTCTCCATTTACCGTGATGCGTACTGGACCAGTTGTGAGGATTTTAGTTTGCTTTACATTCACACTGACAAGAAAAGCTCTAACTGATCTAATAGTTTGACTCAGGACAATTAAAAACTCCCTGGGGCAAATATCGCCTCTGGTGTTTTTGAATGTGTTTTAGCTAGTTAAAGTTTAGTTATAATATTAGGAGATACTTATATTTCTCAAACATCCTTTCTGTGAGTGTTGGAAGGTAATTGGCATTGTTTTTTCCTAATTATTATAGGAAAATAAGTTCTGGCATGTGACTTTGTGCTTTGTTCCTTGGGAAAAAAGAGACTGAGAGATTTCACCCTTAAGCTTCGAGAAGGTACCTTTGACCTAGTTTTCTACACCAGAGAGTTTCGCACTTCTGTACAGGTGGTTTGACATTTCCTGGCACCATTTCCTGGGAAAGCTGTAAACAGCTTGATGATTTGATAGTTTTGTGTGTTTCTTTCAAAATATAATTCATTTTGTTGTTGAGATTGTACAGAGCAAAACAGTGTCAAAGTATTTCTACAAGTACAACTTAGCAACCTTACAGCAAATATTCTCACCCTCTTTTTCTGAATTGTCCCTTTCCCATGAATACAAACTCACTGCCCACCCCCCACCCCGTATCCCCTCTCCCATATTCTTACTTAATCTTTCATGTTGCTGCTGACAATCTGATCCCATATAGGAAGTTCTAAAACAAGTACAATTCTTAAGACAGATATTTCTTTTTCTTTTCTTTTTAAAAATCACTTTATTGGGGGTTTGTACAACTTATAATCATCCATCCACCCATGTGTCAAGCACATTTGTACATTTGTTGCCATCATCGTTCTCAAAACATTTTCTTTCTACTTGAGTCCTTGGTATCAGCTCCTTATTCCCCCCCCCCCTTGATAATTTATAAACTATTATTTTTCCATATTTTACACTATCCGATGTCCCCCTTTACCCACTTTTCTGTTGTCCATACCCCAGGGAAGGGGTTGTATGTAGATCATTGTGATCAGTTCCCCCTTTCTCCCCATCTTCTTTTTACCTTCCTGATATCTCTACTCTCATTATTGGTCCTGAGAGGTTTATTTGTCTCGGATTCCCTGTGTTTCCTGTTCTGATCTGTCCTCTGGTATAGCTGTATTTAGAAGGTAGAATTGAGATCATGATGGGGGGTGGGGGAGGAAGCATTAAAGAACGAGAGGAAGCTGAGACTTGGTGGCGCAGTGGTTGTGTATGGGACTGTGGCCCACAGGGTTGACAGTTCAAATCCAGCAGCAGCTCTCCAGGAGCAAGGCTGGGCTTCCTACTCCCAGTGGTGCAAGTAAACAAACAAACAAAAAACACAGATTAAAAAAAGAAGAAGAAGGGGCTGAGCCCCGGTGGCGTAGTGGTTGTGCGCGGGACTGCGGCCCATTGGGACAGAGGTTCAATTCCAGCAGTGGGGCTGGGCCTCCTACTCCCACTACTGGAGAGCAGTGATGCTCCCCACCCCCCCAAAAAAAAAAAAAGAAGAAGAACTAGAGGAAAGTTGTATGTTTCTTCGATGCTATACTGTACCCTGACAGGCCCATCTCCTCCTTGGAACCGTTCTGCAAGGGCATGTCCAGTTGCTTAGATGGGTTTTGGTCTCCATTCTGCATTCCCCAATCATTCACAATGATACAATCTTTAATTCTTTTATGCCTGATACCTGAGCCTTCCAACACCTCTTTTTTTTTTTTTTCTGTGATCACACAGGCTGGTGTGCTTCTTCCATGTGGACTTTGTTGCTCCTCAACAAGATGGCTGCTTGTTTACCTTCAAGCCTTTAAGACCCCAGACACTATATCTTTGTTTTGCTTTGTTTTGTTTTTTTTGGGCATCACTGCCCACTGGTGGTGGGAGTAGGAGGCCCAGCCTTTGCTCTCGTGGAGCCGCTGCTAGAATTGAACCTCCATCCCAGTGGGCCGCAGCCCATGCACAATCACTACGCCACCGGGGCTCAGCCCCACTCTATCTTTTGATAACCGGGCACCATCAGCTTTCTTCACCACATTTGCTTGTGCACCACGTTGAAGGCAGACATTTCTTTTACTGCTGTTGCTAACTACCACCTCACAGCTTTAGTGGGAAGGGTAGTGAGAGGGGTTGTTGTGGGTGATTCAACGAGCCCACGTGACACAGAATCATTGCTATTGTCGTTAGGTGTCTTCGTGTTGGTTTTGACTCATAGTGATTCTAGGGACAACATAAGGAAACGCTTCCCTCCTCACAATTGTCATGTTCGAGCCCATAGTTGCAGTCACTGTGTCAATCTTTCTCATCCAGGGTCTCCCCCTTTTTCATTGCCCGTCTACTTGACCCAGCACAATGACCTTTCCCAGGGACTGTTCTCATGTAGCCAGAGTACATGAGACTAGCTCTAGCCATGCTCAACTTTTGTGGGAGCCAGCCCCAAACCTAAGGAATGGTTATGTAATGACAGGAAAGAAATAGCCTCTCCCATGAGGTCAGGAACCAGGTCAGAGTGGAAGAGAGAGAATATGTTCTTTCACCAACTTATTTAGTCTTGGGACTTCCCAACAACCACAGACACCTACCTATGGAACAGGTGGGAAGTCTCTTAACCCTAGAGGCCCCTGAGAACATTGGGGAAGTAACCTATGACCAGTGATGAGTCAGGTGACTGTTCTGAGTCAGGAGAACAATAGCAACATGTCTGCTCCTCATAGACAAAGCTACTGGCCCGATAGTAACTAGCCACGTGCTTATTAGAGGGACCTCTATAATGGGAGGATATTGTGGGGATTATTTGTATGTATTGTTTGGACCGCGGTTGAACCAGGCAGCCCCCGGGACCAGGCAGCCCCTTGCACCCCTTGGCACCAATCTCACAAAAAGGAGATGAACAATCCACTGAACTTTGTAAGCCCTGCCTCTGGCATTTCACAGAGCTTATCTCGCAGGGCCAGGTCTGTACAGTCTCTTCTCTCAGTGTTCCAAAAAGTAGGTCTGTGAAAGACAAGATGTACCTATGAACCATGTCCTGACTCAGATCCTGCAACTGCTATATCAGGAAGCCTCCTTCCCTTTATCGTACATATGTCCTTGGCTCAAACTCTCTCTCTATATGTCCCACTGCCTCCCTGCCAGGCGCGGCTTCCCTGACCTAACTCTCAGGCCTCGGAACCTGCCCAGGAGCTTAAGATGCTCCTGTCTCTGTCTTTGCTGTCCCTTCCCTTCCACAAAGTCCTTCCCTACCTCCAATGAAGCCTTTCGTTACATTTCATTCCTAAATGAGCTCTCTCTCCTTTCTGGGGCTCTGTCTCCACTTCTTGTGTGTGTGTGTGTGTGTGTGTGTGTGTGTGTGGCAGGGAGGGTGCTTTTTTGTTTTTGTTTGTTTGTTTGTTTGGGGGGGCATCACTGCTCGCTGGTGGTCGTGGGCGCTACCCACCACTGCTCCTGAGAGTGGCTGCTGGATTTGAACCGCCAAGCCCATGGGCCGCAGTCTCACTCAACCACTGACACCACTGGGGCTCCGCCGGGAGGTTGCTTTTTAAGAAGGAGAACATGACTAGGACTAGCCTCCAGCTCAGTAATATGAAAGCCTTCCTCCATCTAGAATCCTGGCCTCCCAGGATTCTTTAGTCCAGAGCATAGAAGTTTTGTCTATGTACACTCTCATCCTGGTCCTCAGAGTCCCACAAATTCTAAGGAGCACTTTGATGTCACATTGGTGTACAAGTCTCTTAGAAGGATCTTTATTGGACTGCTAGCATCTAAAAGCAGTTCTTTGATGGCAGACCTGAGTCCTCATCTCAGTCCATCTTTAAGGCTGAAAAACTCATTTATCACCTGTCCAGGGTTCAAGCAAGCATGAACAGAAGCAGAAAGCAAAATTAATGCATTAATTGTAACCTCGAGAAGAGTCAGCATGCATTACAAGGTACATTTCTTATCATAAAAGCAACAAAACCAAAATTGATTATAACATCCTGATTACCATAGGAAAATTAACTATACCACTCAGATGACAACATCCAAGGAACCAATATTGAATCAAAATAAATGATATATTGAAGAATAATTGAAACTAATTGTAGTGTCCAGAACCTGGGAACATAGGAATGCATTCTAAAATTAATCATCAGCAGAGACTTTGCCATAAGGGAGGGAGAATGGACAGGTCGACTAGCAGTTAACTTTCTGAGATGGGAGGGAGGAACGGGCAAGTTACTTGGCATCTTACAAACATGGAGTTCCCTTTGCTAGTCTGTCTCCTGGGTATAAATCTGGGAGTAGAATTACTGGGTCAAATGATAGTCCATGTCCTGTCTGTCTTTGAGGAACTGCCAATGGTTGTAATATTGTTATATTCACATGGATCCATGGATAAAGGTTTTAAGTTTGCCACATCCTAAACAACTTTTGCTGTTTTCTGTGAGTTCTTTATGACCTAAAGCAGGGTTCCTCAAATTTTTTATATTTGGTTTTTTGTTTGTTTGTTTGTTTTTTGGGCATCACTGCTCTCTGGTGGTGGGAGTAGGAGGCCCAGCCCCACTGCTGGAGTTGAACCTCCGTCCCAGTGGGCCGCAGTCCTGCGCACAACCACCACGCCATCGGGGCTCAGCCCCTCCTCAAACTTTTTAAACAGGGGGTCAGTTCACTGTTCCTCTGACCGTTGGAGGGCCAGACTATAGTTAAAAAACAAAAACAAAAACAACTGGGGCTGAGCAAGGGGCTGCAGGCCCCTGGGCTGGTGGTTCAAATCTAGCAGCAGCTCTCCAGTAGCAAAACGGAGCCACCTTCTCCCACCAGGGGGCAATGATGCCCCCCCCAAACAAAAACAAACAATGAACAAATTCACTGTGGACCCAGGATGAGTCGGCTGCTAAGCAGGACAGCAGCGGTGGCAAAAACACTGGGCGGCTGGATAAATGTCCTCGACGGGCCGCATGTGACCCGGGGGCTGTAGTTTGAGGAACTCTGATCTAAAACATCTATACTACCCTTGTCTCTAAGGAGCATTTGGGCTGTACTACTTCCAAGGTAGATAGAACTGTTTGGTGTGTGTGTGTGTGTGTGTGTGTGTGTGTGTGTGTGTGTGTGGTGTGTGTGTGTGTGGCATCACTGCCCTGGTGGGAGTAGGAAGCCCAGTCTTCCTCCTGCAGTTCCTCACACAACCACTACGCCACCAGGGCTCACCCATCTGTTTGTTCTTTTGGCAGTCCATGGACTTTTGATAGTCTCCCTCAACACCACAGTTAAATGCATCAGCTTGTCTTTGTTTTCCCTTGTTCAATGTCCAACATTCCCAAGCATTTAAGGCTATTAAAATGACCCTCGCTTGGTCCGGGCCCATCTTAGTCGTCAGAGTAGCATCTGCTCTTCAGCACTGTAAGGCGATCTTGTGATGACATTGGGAACATTTACAGGTTTGGTTCAGGGCCCTCCAATCAAGCATTCAGGAAGGACTAAGGACTGTGCGACCCTGATTGCCATTAAGCTAATTCTGTACGCATAGCCACTCTGTAGAACAGGGTAGAACTGGCCCTGAGTCTGTAACCCTTAATGGGCACAGAAGCCCTCATCTTCCTTCCATGCAGCTGCTGCTGGTTCCGAACTTACCTTGTAGTTGGCAGCCAGGTCTTCCGTACCCCAAATTCCACTAAAGGTGCATCCAGGCCAGCGCCCTAAAAGGCCGGCTCCCCCATGGGATTAGCTAAGGGAGGGGCAGCAACTCACTCTCCAGCACACTCTGCCTGAAGACAAAACCGCTTGCATTGCCTGTCAAAGGTCCTGGGTAGAATTCTTCAATTTCTTCATCACTGGTTTTTGTAGTTGGTGCATAAACTTGAATACAGTCTTATTGATTGGATTTCCTTGTTTGGAGGAGGATAGATATCAGCCTATCACAGACAGCATTGCACTCTGTGGCTGATTTTGCAATGTCCTTTTTGGCAATGAATGCCAAGTCATTCCTTTTGCTTGTGTTATTCCCAGCACAGTAAGTCAAGTGATTTTCCAATTCAAAATGGTCGATGCCAGCCCATTTCAGCTTACTAATCTTTATGTGTTCCATTTCATTTTTGACGACTTCCAATTTTCCTAGATTCATACTTTGCACATCACAAGTTCTTGATCATGAGCAGATTTTTTTCCCAGCTCCTTCTCTTTACCTCGGGTCATACCCAATTCTCAAATGAAGATCCCGAAGGCTCCACTCCCAAGGGCTTTCCCCGACTTACAGAAATCAGCCCCTCCTTAGTGAAATTGGCAATGTTCGTCCTCTGGTACCGTCTCTGACAATGTCCTGCTTCCATCCGACAGTGTTTCAAAGCCAGGTTCTCAGCATCCACTTCTTCCTTCTCTGTTGTCTGTTGTGCTTCTGCTGAAACCTGTTCGCTTCCGGGGACTGCTGCCATTTGAAACAGGGGCATAGCTTCCAGTATCACAGCAACAAAAGCCGCCCCAGCTGACAGCCTGACAGTTGCGTGGTGAGTCTATCTAACAAGAGTTTGACTGAACTGTGCCCCCTGCTGATGGCAGTGAGTTGGTGGTGTAGGGGGCAGATGGTCACTGAGTCTGTAGTTCAAAACCACCAGCTGTTCTGAGGAATAATAATAATTTAAAAAGGCTTTCTACTGCTGTAAAGACTTAGAGTCAGGCTGAGCCCCGGTGGCGTAGTGGTTGTGTGCGGGACTGCGGCCCACTGGGACGGAGGTTCAATTCCAGCAGTGGGGCTGGGCCTCCTACTCCCACCACTGGAGAGCAGTGATGCCCCCCCCCCAAAAAAAAAAACAAAAACAAAACAAAAGACTTAGAGTCTCTGGGTCTCCTACTCCCACCAGAGGGCAGTGATGTCCCCCTCCCCCAAAAAAGACTAGAGTCAAAAGGTAAAAAAAGACATATAGTCTTGGAAACCCACAAGCAAAGTTCTTTTTCTCTTCTTCTTTTTTTTTTTTTTTTAATACAGTTGCTATGAGTCAAAATTTGCTTGAAGGCAGTGAGGTTGTTCTAGCTTTCATTTTGTTTGTGAGTGTCCATGGCAGTGATTTTTTTCCTGATTTTGGAAAAGATATTTTAGAACCTTCGTCCTCGCGTTGGTCACGAAGAGTCAAAATGGACTCCGAGGCAGTGAGCTCCTTCGATTTGTCCTTGGGGTGTGACCTTGTTTGGGACGACAATGGTTATATTTGTTATGTTAATGAACCCTATCAATTTAAGGAGTATCTTGAACCTAATCGCCTCTGAGTGATCCAATAGGGCAGACTCTTCAGAAAGCACAATGGGGAAGAGATAAATGCCACTTGAAGATCACCCCGGAAATGCACACCTCACTGCTGTCTAGGGGGTTCTGACCCCTAGCAAGTTTACAGGGTAGATCAGAACTGTTTCTGAGAGTGTAACTCTTTTTTTTTTCCTTAGGCATCATTGCCCTCTGGTGGTGGGAGTAGGAGGCCCAGCCTTTGCTCCTGTGAGCTGGAATCGAACCTCCATCCCAGTGGGCCGCAGTCCCTCGCACAACCACTGTGCCACCGGGGCTCAGCCCACAACTTTTTTTTTTTAATTTCTTAAATACCTTGTGAAGTTAGAGGAGGTCAGACATCACACACACACACACACACACACACACACACAACTCTTATCACAATCCATCCATCCATTCACTATGTCAAGCACCTTTATACAGATGTTACCATCATCATTCTCAAAAGTTTCTTTCTACCCCACATCACTTTCTATACAGTGGTGGGAGGAGCTAATGCCGGGGTCCCATAGGCCATGGCTGAGCCACCTGTGAAGTGACGGAGAATGGGAGGAATGGCAGGCAAGGAACGGGCCTCCACAGCAGTCACACTGACATCGTCTATGATAACTCTGCGGCAAGCCAGCGCCCCTCTGAAGGAAGAAGAGGCTTCTGCTCCCAGAAAGATTTGCAGCGTCAAGAATCCAAACGGGCCGTGGGAGTCTGGGAGTCTGTCCCACAGAGTTGCTAGGCATTGAAATCGACGCAGTAGCAGTGAATTTCTTAAGAGTTGAAGGACCCTGGGCTGAGCCCTGGTGGCGTAGTGGTTGTGCGCGGGACTGCGGCCCACTGGGATGGAGGTTCGATTCCAGCTCCACGGAGCAAA
>PVJH01041938.1:0-14646 GCA_004026705.1 Nesogale talazaci | reverse complement strand
AGCATGTGAAACCCATCAGCCACTCTCCGAGAGACACCGTTTATCTGTCTGCTCCTGCAAAATCGCAAATCCTCTGGGGCGCTCTCTGTCAAGCAGGGTCCCTGGTGGTCATGGCTGACCAGAGAGCACGCAGCAGCAAGGACACACTGGTCCCCTAATGAGGCCAGCAGCTGCTAAGCTCCACGGTGGTGATGCAGCCACACACAGAGGGCTGGGGAGAAAGGCCCAGTCATTGGCTTCCCCACAGCTCTTGGCCCAGAGGATGCTGTGCAGCACCTCTGCTTGGTAGCTTTGACATCAACAGGGTCTTTGGTTTTTTTGTTTGATTGTTTGTTTTTTAGGCATCACTGCCCTCAGGTGGTGGGAGTAGGAGGCCCAGCCTTTGCTCCGTGGAGCTGGAATTGAACCTCCATCCCAGTGGGCCGCAGTCCCGCGCACAACCACTACGCCACCAGGGCTCAACCTCTTTGGTTTGTTTTTAAGGAAATGCTGGAGTCCCTGGGTGGCTCAAGGGTTAATGTTCTCAACTGCTAACCCAAAGGTTGCACGTTCAAGACCATCCACAGGTTCCTTAGAAGAAAGGTCTGGCGATCTAGTTCCAAAAGACAGCCATTGAAATCCCTGTAGAGGGCAGATGGAGTTGGCCAGGAGGTACCGCCCACGGTTTGTTTTAGGCACTTTTAAGATTGAGGGACTATGAATGACTGCTGAAACCAGTAGATGAAAGGCGGGTGGATCAGAATGAGGCCACTAAAAGGGCTGAGCAGATACTGCGTGCCTCCCAGCTGGACATACACACCTTTGCCTGGGGAGAGTGCTGTGCTGGAGTCTGATCAAACGTTGGGTTCAAAGGACATGCAAGGAAGAGAGAAGCATGTCTGCCATCACAAGAGGTGGTCCCGAGCAGGGGACATTTCATAGGGCAAAAGACCATTTTTCCATCAAATAAATGACGTGCATCCAGAAGGGAGGTAGTGGCGGTGGGGGTGGGGGTGGGGTGCACATCAGATTCTAGTTGACTGAAGAGCGACATCAGTCAATCATGGTGCGAGGACTTGTTTAAATCCTGACCCACGGAGACCAGTGGGAAATCTTAGCAAGCAGCAGTGCATATGGTTATTTCACTGTTACTTTACTTCTGCAAGTAGGGATGCCTGTGAACTCTTTTTAGGTGTACGCCACAGAGTGAGCTGTGCAAACTATAGACCACAGATCCTAATATCTATGGAGAGGATCCCGGGTGGCTCAGGGTTAGAACACTTGGCTGCGAACCCAGGATCGGTGGTTCAAACTGACCGAGCTCTCAGAAGGATGTAGATGGGGTTGTCTGCTTCTATCAAGATTTACCACCTCGAAAGCCCATGGGACAGCGTCCTGTGTCCTGTGTGGTTGCTCTGGGTTGGCCATGGATCGGGCTTTTATTTGTGGTTACGGCCCCACTCACCCTCCCGGTGTTGGCAGGGTTGATGTGCTGGGCTGCTGACAGCAAGGTCAGCAGTTTGAACCCACCAGCAGTTTGGTGGGAGAAAAACGAGGCTGTTTGTTCCCAGATGATGGTTTGCAGGCTCAGAAGCCGGAGGAGGCACTTCTACTCCGTGTGAGTCTCACTTGATGGCAGTGGGCTTGGCTTTCTAAGTGGATCCCTGTAAGTAAACAGCTCCGTCGTCACGTCAAATTCAAATCCGACCCACAGGGACGGGCCGCCGTCGAGGGTTTCCGAGGCCGTACATCTTCATGGGAGCAGATGGCCTTGTCAGGGTGCCTGGCGGGTCTCAACTGCCAACCTTGCCCGTGAGCAGTCTGGCTTCTCTTATCCGACAGCCCCACCCGGGGTCAGGTGTGTTCCCCAAAAAAGACCCCCGAACCAGCCGCCACCCAGTCCATCCCAGCTCCTGGCAACAATACAGGAGAGGACAGAACGACCCCTGTGAGTTTGGGAGTGGAAGGCGTCTTTCGCCCACAGGGCGGCTGGTGGTTTCAAACCACTGACCTTGTGACACAGGGTGTGTTTTAAACCAATCTCCGTAAAATCGAAACGGAAAGACAGGGAGTAAACCATGAAACTGGCAAACTGAAGCAACCGAGAAATCTCAGGCGACATGTCAATGGGACTCGCTGTATGACTGGGCACTCGGTGTACATTTTGCATTTTTCTTTTTTTTTTGGGGGGGGGGGGCATCACGGCTCTCCGGTGGTGGGAGTAGGAGGCCCAGCCCCACTGCTGGAATTGAACCTCCGTCCCAGTGGGCCGCAGTCCTGCGCACAACCACTACGCCACCGGGGCTCAGCCCGCATTTTTCTTGATAAGAAGCTAGAACATCAAGTGGAGGCATTTAGGGGGATCAGTTGCCCTGAGTGGCCAAGGACACGGGCTGCTAAAAGCCAGGTCGACGGGCGCCTGGAGGGAATCGAGCAAGCAGCACGGAAAGCCTGCTGGAGCATCTACCACAAGCACACCCCATAAGAGCCACTACTCTGAAGGGGGTTCCACTGGTTTCCAAGGGGGTCACTGTACAGTACTCAGAACTTGAGAATCCCCCTTTCATTAGGTGGCTCCATGGCAACGGACCCCTATGGACAGGAATTGGTGCCATTTAAGGCCTGGTTGCAGAGGGGGCACAGGATGTCCCTGCTAGAGGCACACCTTGCTCAGACGGGCACAGACTACAGCTTCTAGGAAGTCAGGGAACCTAGATGCTCTCCCGCTGTGGTTCAGCCAACGATTCCAGGGAAAACTCAACTTTGGGAAGATCTGCTTCTGGAGGTGGCTGCCTTCTGAGAGCAGGGTCTGTTCTCAGGGACCAGCCAGCCTCCAGCCCCGTTAGGTTGGCTTGGAGAGCTGTGAATTGACAGCGGGTGGGAGCTTCCAGAGAACACCAGTCAGCAGGGTGGGGAAGTGCCTGAGGCCTTTGACCAAGGAATCAGTGTGACTTCCCCACGAAGCAAAGGGAGGGATGGCCACCCAGAGCGGCCCAGTGGACTCTGTAAACCCAGAGTGGACGTGGTGTGGACATGGCTGCCTGGGATGGTCCCTAAGCACCCTGAATCTTGGAGGCCATCCATCTAAAAGAGTATTGGGGAGCTTGAGAGCTTCAAGACTCTGGGACTTCTGCCTGCTCTCATTCGCCTAGCACTGCTCAGTCTGAGGCCACTGAGTGAACAAAGGGAGGGACGGAGAGTGGACTGGAGGTGCCAGCAGAGTCCCAGGCAAGTGGACCCTCACCTCTGGTTGCAACATTCACACGGAGACACTGGGATTCTGCAGGAACACATTTAATAAAGAGAATTCCGGCCGAGCCTGGCCCTTTCCAGCACTAACCTCAAACGGTCTGAGAGCCACACTCAAGGACAGTCTTTGGCCACCTGTGACCGTGGACCAAGCCTGGTCATGAGGTCCACGCCAAGATCAGTCCATCCCCAGCCACACCGCCTCAACCTCCGATATTTGCTGGGGTTTGCCAGGAAGTGGGGGGAGGTCAGGGGGTGGCACCAGTCAGTCTGCTGGACAGGGGTCATCATGGCTATGCCAAGCCAGGGCACAACCTTCAGGGAAGGTCCATGGCCACGGGGTCAGAGGGACAACAGCAAGCACGAAGTCAGCGTGAGGACGGGGAGCGGGGCTCTGTGCTCGCTGCCGGGAATCCAGCCTTGCAGAAGGGCTTTGAAGGTCCTGCTGGCCGCCGGGGAGGGCGGCTGTGGGGTAGCCTGGCTCTCTGGGGGACCCAGACACCAGCTTCGCCTGGGCAGAGAGGCCCTGCCTCAAGTCCAAGTGTATCACACGTAGTCCAGGATCTCTGTCTCCATCTCGTTTTCACTGCCATCTGAAGGCTTGAATTCCTCCTCCTCCTCTTCCTCCTCCTCCTCCTCCTCATCCGCATACTCATAGGTCAGCGGCTCTTTTTCTGCGTCAGCCTTGGTCGGGCTGGAGAAGAGAGCTGGGCCCAGAAGGGGACAGGCATGTGAGTGCTAAGGTGGGGCCCTCCTGGGTGTCCCAGGGCCTGTTCCCATAGTGGGTGCCTGTTCCTGAGCCCTGAGTGTCTGCGGTCTCCAAGGGGTGCTGGAGCAGACAGGTGCAGTGGGTTGCTGGGTCTCCTGACACTGACCGCACGCACACCTTGGCGTGGGGAAGGCCCCATAGCCTGGGTGAGATTCCCCTCGTGGACCGGGGGTGGGCCCCTGCCATCCTCTGCCCTCAGCTCATTCCCTTCTCACTTCCCCCGGGGCTGCCCGGTGCTGGGGAAGGGAACCGGGCTGAATACAGCCCAGGGACAAGGACCAAGCCAGCCCCTAGCCCCACCCCCCACGACATGCCAGCCAGCATAGAAGGGGCAGGGTGGGACCGGGGCAGGGGGAGGACGGCCGAAGCACCAGCCCCGAGGTCTCTTGGCAGACTGGGGAGATGTGCCCCACCCCTCTCCTTCTAGGGCCATTTCCAAGCACTCGGGACCTCTCACCGGGCCTGGTGGAGCGGAGGGCCTGCCGGATCATGCCGGACATGGCGTTCCTCAGGTCGTCGCTGGTCTTGGGGAGACACCACCCGTCCCGCTCTGTGCACACACTCTCCGCCCCGTCATTGCGGTGAATGATCTTCTGCAGGCTACAGGGCGGAGGGAGAAGGGGGGGAAGTGGGGGGGTGTCATGGGGGTCCTCTGCTGCAGGCACTAGGGCTCTTGCAGAGGACAGGGCTCTGTTTTCAAAAACCAGCCAGCCCTTCAAATGCCCATGGCCCTCCCAGCTTTCCAAGTCCTGCGTCACTGCCCCCCAACCCAGATGTCAGCACCACTAAGAACAACGGGGGAGCCCTGGTGGCACACTGGGTCAAGCGCTGGGCTGCTAACCAGACGGTCGGGAGACCAGAGAGTGGTTCTCCTTCCTCCTGGGGAAGGGAGTTCAGGGCAGTGCGTTTCAGAGCAACTTGCTTAAAACTGGTTTCTGGGCCTCTGATTTGGAATCTTCCAACACATGCCCCCTCCCCTTAGGGGTTCAGCGACACCCGACCCTGTCCTGCCTGTGGGTCAGTTCTTAGCACCCAGCCCCCTCCTCTGCTCCCCACTGCGGCATCACAAGCCCCGATGTACGTACTCTTCCACGTTCAAATCGCAAAACTGATAGAACATCTGCCGATACGGTGGCAGGGCGCCCTCCCGGAAGATGTAGACCGAGTCCTGGGGAGGGGGAGGCAGCAAGGTGAGCGGGGTGGCTGGTCCCCACCTGGGCCTCCCCACCCAGGCCAGTCCGTGAACACCAGGGAGGACAACGCCAAGCCTTCCCCCAGCCGGCCTTCCATTGCCTGCAAAGCCCACAAGCTGCCCTGACGCGTTCCAGGAGAGTGGAGTCTGATTGCCCAGCTCTCTTTCCTGCCTGGACAGGCAGTTCTAGAAGTAGGGAGAACCGCAGAGAGGTCAGCCAATCCCCAAGCAGGGGGGTCACTCCCGCGATGACCTAGTAGCCCTCCCCGAGGAGAGCATGGTCCAGGCGAGTTGGGGGCAGATACAAAATGACACTGTAGATAGCTGTGCCCCTCCCTCAGCCTGTGGTGCTTACACTCTGCACCATGCCCAATCCCCAGGGGGCCGCCCCCTGTCAGACTGTGGAGCAGCTCACAGGGGCCTGCCCCCACCCCCCTTGGCGCCCTCACCAGCACACCACTCAGCCAGGGGGCCTGGTTCTCTCATGCCAGGTGGGGAGGGGCCTGAGGCTGGGCTTGCCAAGGCCAGGTTGGCACTCGTACTTGGGGGCATCACAGCACCTCCAAGGTTTGCCGCTACCTGGCCCTGTTTTCGGAGCCCGCTGTCCCAGGTGCACAGAGCACCCTTGCGTGTGGCTCCTGGGCGCCCTGGGTGAGGGCTGGGTGCTGACGAACACGACCTTCCCTGAGGCCAGGAGCCGGGCACCCACCTTGAGCTTGTACTTGTTGGAGGCGGACTTCCGAGTGTTGACCGCTCCCGCCACGCCCAGGCCCTGCTGCAGGCTCTGCATGGAGAGCTGGCTGGCTGCGAGGACAGCGGGGAGGTTCTCTGCAGGGTGGCCGTTTCTCCCACCCTGTGCTGCCCACCACAGCCCTCTGCTGCCCCGCAGGAGCCCACATGACCTCCTCGGAAGGGTCCTCCCCACCCCCACCCAGGGTCCAGACGCCCATCTCCTGCCGCGTCAGTGTGAGGGCACTCAGGCCTCTCCACGCTCACGCTCGGCTGCTTACACGTCTTCTTGACAGTGATGGGGAGGCTGTAGTTGTAGGCGCTGCGCTTCGTCTTCACAGGCATGTCGCTGGGCGTGTAGCCTGGGACGGGGAGCCGGGTCAAGGGGAGGCGGGCACTGAGCCCAGAGGGCTGCGCGCGCCCGCTTCAGGGACATCAGTGTGGGGCAGGCTCAGGCCACGTGAGCCGGAGAGACCCAGACAAACGCTCAGACCTTCATTTCTACCCTCCCACCCCACTCCAGCCCCCACACTCTCCCCAGGAAGAGAGAGATTTTTGAACATCATCTCTGTGACCACAGCAGATGCTGTGGGGCTAGAGGGGTCTTGGACTAGACGGAGAGCAAAGGGGGTTCCTTTTCACCGTATTTCATTCCGCAGCGGATTCGGAAGTCAAGCACTTGGTAGATCTTGGCTTCTGGGTTTTTCCGGGGGTCGTACCCATATCGGATCCACAGGCTTCTCCAGGGGCCTGTTATCTGCGGACACACAAGGTGGAGTCCAGGCCACCCTGGAGGGGTCTCCAGGGAATTTCTACGTCCCTCAGAGATGTGAGCCCAGGTGCCCTTTGTAGTCGGGAGGAGAGGTCACGCTCCCTGGGACTGGGAACATGCCTCTGGAACATGGCTCCATCCCCTCTCCCCACCTGGGTGCTGAAGGCGCAGCCCCTTTTTCACTGCTTCTGTGGAGACTGAGGGCACATCCGGGGTGCTCAAAACATGCTGATCGTCCTGATCACCACAGCGACGGAGCGCCCAACCGCCCCGATGTGCTCAGGTTTACAAGTCACCCGTTGCTACTGGCACCCTCCTTATGCCCCCACCCCACAAACTGAATCCAAGATGGATGTGAGCCTCCACGCATTCCCTACTGAACTGCCCTGGGTGATTCAGGAAGGGGGCCAGGTGTTGCAGACGGGCCGCTGGGGTCCCCGTGGGGCTCGGTCACTCGCTGGATATGGGAGCGGAGGCAGGACTTCCCCAGGGACACAAGGGAATCCAGCTCCCACCTCCCAGGGAGGGATGCAGAGAAGTCTTTTTTTGTTTTGTTTTTGGGGCATCACTGCCCTCTGGTGGTGGGAGTAGAACGCCCAGCCTTGCTGCTGGATTTGAACCTCCAACCCAGTGGGCCACAGTCCCGCGCACAACCACTACGCCACCGGGGCTGAGCCGCAGAGAAGTCTTTGCACCAAGCTTCCCCTATGCCGGGTCCTTGGAAACTTCTCTCCGAAAGGACAGTTGCAAATTATAAGCCCTTGACTTCCAAGTTAGGGAGTGACAGAAAACGCCCAGCTATGGCCAGACCGGTTACTGAGGAGGCTGGGCCAGCTCCCGGGAACGTTTCACCTGGGAGTTGAAACCTTCCTAGGTGAGTTTCCAGAGGCACCCCCGGGTGCAGGGCAGGGTGCACCTGCTCCTGCAGGCTCTAGGATGTCACAGCAGGGATGGAGAACGCCCTGGGAAATGACACTCACCATATAGTAGGCCATGAAGGGCAGCAAGACCTTAAGCTTGTCCGGGTGGACGCTGATGTTGGCCTTGACGGCACTGCGGGACCAGATGGGGCGGAGGTCAAACAGCTGCGGAAGGTCAAGGACAGAGGCTGAGGTGAGCGGGAGTGCAGCTGTCTGCCGCCCACAGCTCCCAGCACTGGATGGCCTGAGGGGACCTTTGCAGAAAGGCAAAAATCGCTCCCTACGAAGCCCGGGGGGATGCCCAGCTGATGTCAAGTGCAGATGTGGAATGGGGGGGGTGGGGCGCGCCCAGAAATGACCCAAGGACATGGTCCATCCTCCAGCGGCTCCCTGTGTGTCGGAGAGGCAGGTGACCCCGGGCTCCAGTAAGGCTGGGGGAAGTGTCACAGCCCAGGACCCGGCAGCCCCGGTGAGAAGGTGAGGAGCTGATGTGGGACATTCGGTAGTCTGAAGGTCTGCAAAAGGGGCAGAGGGGACTTGTGGGTCAGGCCCAGGGCCGGGACCATGTCCAGAGGACAGCAAGGAGCCTTAAAAGCAATGGCTAGAAATTAAGAAAGGACCCAACGCAAGGGAACAGCTGTAACCTCAGCTCAGACAGGCGAAGAGTCCCAAGCCCCGGCCGGCTGGTGACCTGTTCTCATTGGCACTGTGCTGGTCACGTGGCAGAGGACCCAGACTGGAGGAGTGGGCAAGTGAGTGCTGAGCGCCTGCCAGGCCAGGCAGCTCCCTCGGAGGACAGTGCCAGGGCCCAGCACACGGAAGGCGCTCCATTTGGCCTTCGGGGATGAGCAGCCACCATGGGTGTGTCCAGGCAATGCCGCCATTCTCTCTTCACCCCCTCCCACCCCACCCCCGCCCCCCGCAACTGCTTGGGAAGCCTACAGAGTATATTTTCAGCCCCAGGAACTGCAGGGCTTGTGCTGACATGGTCTCTAAACGCGACAGCTGGAGCCAAAACATTCCCACCCACTAAAAGACCAGTTTGAAAAAAAGGCAGGCCTGGCCAGGCTCAAACTGAAGAGGGGCTGGGCCAGCTGGGTAAATACCAGGGGGTGGGGTGGGCTCACCTTCTTCAGCTCCTCCTCCACTTTCTGGTCGATGGGGTTGGTGCAAACTCTCTTCCACGTCTGGACTGCGGCCTCCAGCGGCTGCATGGGCACCTCATCCTCCTCAAAGTTGACAAAGATGGCGTTGTGGGGGCGCCGAGCCCGGCTCAGGCCAATCAGGTTCTCGCCTGAGATGGTGGGGTTGTTGTAGCCTTCCCTAAGAGCAGAGAGAGCCTTCATTTGAGCCGGCGGTCCAGCGACCAGGCCTCGGGCGAGGATCTGGGTGTTGGCTGCAGAACTGCTGAAGCTCTGGGATGCAGCGTAGCGGTCGGGCAAGGCCAGGGGTACCCACTGCAGCCCCGGAGGCAAGGCCGTGGGAAGGCCACCCTGGATGAGGCGAGCCCCTCCCTAACTATACACAGCGCCATCCCGTAGGGGAAAAGCTGCACCCGGCCTATGTGTCCACCATGGGGCCTGGCAAACTCAGCGAGGGAAGGGCCACACTAGTCCTAACGGCCGCTCAAATGCACAGGGGCGCCAGCTTATCTTAGGGACATGCACTTTCGTGTGCTTGCTCACTTAACCCTCCAACCATCCTTTGGAGGTGGAACCGTGTTCTGATGACGTCAGTGAGGCTGAGCAGTGGGGAACCCGCCTCCTCAAAAGGGCCGGCCTCCTCACCTAAGAAGCCCGCCTGCAGGAGCCAGAGGGGGAATGGACGAAGGATGGGACCAAGCGGTGCCCTCATCCTGCCCAGGGCTCTACCCCCAGCCGCTATGTTGGCAGAGAGCACAACGAGAAGAACCCCAAACGACACTCTCCGCCACTGAGTTGAAGCGGACTCGGAAGGAAGAGCCCCAGTGCGTGTCTGACTGCAACACTACGGGCGTAGGAAGCCTCGTCTTCTTCCTGCAGGGTGGCTGGTGGCTTTGAACTGCTCAGCTCGTGCATCACGGCCCGGCACTCACCCACTAGGCCACTGGGGCTCCTTAGCAGGAGGAGGTGTCCTCGGCTGCTCTGGTTCGAGATGGTGGGAATGGCCAGCCCAGACGCAGGCAGAGACCGGCACGGGTGCCCAAGAGCCTCTGCCCCATCCTGTCCACACCCTGGTCCCAGCCCACTGAATTCTTTCCAAGTCCCGCTGTTCTGGACACCCGGGATCCAAGGCTCACAGCCTCATTCATGCGAGCATTGCCTTTCTTCTGCCTTGTCACTTGGCCTTCACCGTGTATGAGCCACACTTATATTTAGAGAGAATTAAAAAACCCCACTCCGGACTCACGGCCAACAGTTGAATTCGACTCACGGAGACCCCCCCAACATGGAGAATCACAGTCACTCTCGTGGTGGGAACAAAATGACCAGGGCAGGATCAAGTGTGCACTTTGCATAGGATGGGGCAGCCTTTCTCAGCTTTCAGAGCCCCCGGGGGCGTCTGAAGGGACACCGCAGGGGCAGATCTGTGGCCGCCTCTCTGCTGCCTCCCCACCCCCTGCGGCAGTTCCAGTAGACACCTGCAAGTGAGCCTCCCCCACTGCGCGAGTGTGGGGAAGATGGCTGGCGGGGGACAAGGGCTGGAAGCCAAGTCAGGGGGAGAAGCAGGGTGACTGGGCGGCCAGGAGGTGGAGGGACTCCCCAGGTCACTGGGGAGCTGTCACTGGGGACAGCTCTCCTCTGCCCACCTGGCTTGTATGAGTTCAACTCCTCCAGCCCAGGGGGTATCCCGCGGCACTGGCCAGGCCTGACCCCACTGGGTCCTGTGTATCCAGAAGGGGAATGATAGCAGCCCTGGGAGAAACGGCAGATTCTTTCCATACTGCTGGGAAACTGATAAACTACACAGGAGGGGGGGCGTGGGGAGGGGCCGTGGGCTGTGAGCTCAAGGACAGCCCCCGTCCCACCCTGCGCTTGGGAACAGCTGCCGGCTGGTGCAGGACAGAGCCTTGACACAGACTGGGCTGTGTCAGAGTGGGCTGAAAGGCAGCCGTGCAGAAGGGCTCTGAGTCTGTGTGTCTCAGTGGGTTTCCAGCCAGAGTGAGTTACTTGGGGTGGAGGGAGGGAGGATCAAAGTGTTTCACAAGTCTGTCATTTTAGAACGATGGATCCTATCTCTTCATGCTAAAACGTCTTGCACCTAGTATAAGTACACAGAAAATCGTCTGCATTGTATATCGTGTGCAGAGCTGTAAGTAAACAGGTGCCGTGGCCTGATTCTTTCTCACTATACACTTCTGCAATGTTCTGAGTTTTTTCTTACAAGCGAAATGACTCTTGCAATTGGGGAGGGGGGTGGGAGGAGGGAAGAGCATGCATTATAGACCCAACAGACACCCAACCAAAGGAACAAGTGCTCCTACTTTGGGCTTCTGGGTCACCTTTGTGATCACTGGGGACAGCTGAACAAGGACTGGCAGGGCTTGGTGATGTCTATGTTGCTTGGTCGTGATGACAGCAGTGTAGTGTGCCTGCGTTTTCAACAGCGGAGCCCGCGAGGCACCCACGGCTTGAGTCCTTGACCACCCGAAGTCATTTGCGTGGCTGTGTGCTGTGGAGCTGATTCCGACTCAGAGAGAGCCCGTGGGAGAGCCGGCCCCTGGGAACCCGAGGCCTCTCCTCCTCGGAAGGGCTGCTGGGACACAGACTCAGGCTGGTCCCTGATGCTCCTCGTCGGGCCCGCCCCTGTCCTCGGCTGCGCTGTCCCTGAGGGCAGCGGGTGGGGGCAGGGGGCTGGGGGGAGGGTACCTGGGGTGGTGTGGGCAGAGGGAAGCTGGAAGGCAGGGGAGCCATGGCTGGCCAAGTCGTGGGTGGCCGGGTCACTCTTTGTAAGGTTGGAAGTGGAAAAGCCACCAAGACAGGAGGAACAAATTCCTTAACAAAGATCACCACCTAGGGGTCGTTTTTCACAATTTCTTTTCCTGATCTGCTTTGGAAACTCGGGGTAAGGTTGCTGCTGTCTGCCGGCTCTGGCTTGAAGGCAGTGGGTTTGCACCGGCGCAGGTTTAGGGTTCGGCCTGGCAGTCTGTGCTTGTAAGATGACAGCCGGCCGAGTCCTGGGAGCAGGTCTGTGCTGCGCCACAGCAGGGGGACGGGCAGGCCGGGGTCACCGTGATTTAGAATCTGGCACAAGTCAACACCAGGTGGGTCCTGTTTCTATCTAAGTGACGCTCTCTCAGAGTGGGAGGAAGACATGGCTGTCCACTCCCAGAAAGCTCCAGGCTGGGCAGGGGCAGTTCTCTGCTGTCCCCCAGGCTCGCTGTGAGTCAGCGTGGACTTGATGGCCGTGAGTTTGGTTTGCTTTTTCCTCTGTTACAGCAACAGACTGGGCCGCATCTTTAGACCCTGCTTTTCGGCGTTCTTGTCCCCAAGGGCAGAGTGGGGGGACCACAGAATCTGCATTTGCAGCCAAACCTTCCGCTGTGTGACCTCCGTTTCCTGCAGAAGCGCTGAGACTCACCTTGACTGCCAGACACTCCTGGCTCCCGACTTTGGCCCCCCCGCGTCCAGCCTGCCTCTGCGGGGCCTTCGGATTTGGGATGGGACAGGGCCCACGGACACGGGAGCACCTCGTGGTGTCCGTGGGGCAGTGCGGCAAATCGAAGCACTTGGGGACTCGGGGTGGGGGGGAGGAGGAACTGGCTAGCACCCCGGAAAAGTTGGCCGTGGGGGACATCGCTGATCTCCAGCCCCTCGGGGCTCGTCTGGTATTAATTCTTCCCGAAGGATGCCCAGTGTCGGCAGCGAGCCTCACCCCTGCGCCCTTGCTCTGAGCCTGCTGCTCAGGAGGGGCCTTACCGGTGCTGGATGTCTGGCCGGTAGAAGTAATCCACGGGCGTGTCCAGCCGGGAGAAGATGGGCGGGGGGATGTAAAGCGGCAGCTCCTGGTTGAAGAAGTCCTCCTTCTCCGGCTTGAGCATGAGCACCTTGTCGTACATGGACGTGTGCCTGCCGCCCTCGTCGGTGTGCACGGCCAGGTACTGGAAGTCGGACATGCCTGGAAGCAGCAGCAGACGCGGGGTGGGCCGGCCACCCAGGGAGGCTCTCCAGCCCCCCACACCCCTGCAGGAAGGTGCGCTGACCCACCCCCTTCAGAGAGGCTTTTGCAAGCTGGTCCTTCTAAGTCTTTGGAGTACAAAGGTCCTGGGGCCGGGAGGGGGTGCTATGGCATGTGTGGATCAGGGCTTTTCAGAATGTAACTTGTATTTGAACCCCTTGGGGTCTAGATGCTACAGCTCTCGCCAGCTCCAAAATGAGCTGCCAAGGAGGGTCCACCTGCCCAGTTGGGGAGGGGCTGCTGGCTCAGAAGTGCCAGGCTGTATGATCCACTCATTCGGAAACCCTGGTCCCAGGCAGCACGGCCCACCTCTGTCAAGGCCACATGGCGGCAGAAGGACCAACCCTCACAATGCTTGGCCCAGGTCTCCCCGGGCTCCTTCTCCTCCTTCTTCCTGGTTTCCCTCTCTGCACTCTGTGCCTGCTGCCTCAAGGCGCAGCCCTCTGTGGGCGGCTCGCCCACCGCTGAGAGCCATCCGCGCCCTGACATGTTTCCAGATGTAGGCTCCACGTGACTCTGCACCCAGTGGCCTGTGATGGTCCTGCCTCTGGCTCTACTTTCCTGCACCACCGGCCTGCAGTGAAACGAGTCTGGAGAGGGACTTACCGACTCACATCGGACTTATGGGCTTGAGTTGGACTGGTTGGGTTGCCTTCTTGATTGCCTTCTTGATATATAACTACTTCTTTTTTTTGGGGGGGGGGGCATCACTGCCCTCAGGTGGTGGGAGTAGGAGGCCCAGCCTTTGCTCTGTGGAGCTGGAATTGAACCTCCATCCCAGTGGGCCGCAGTCCCGCGCACAACCACTACGCCACCGGGGCTCAGCCGATATATAACTACTTCTTGACAAAAAACTTTCACACACACACACACACACACACACACGTGCATATATGTGTGTCAGTGATCTTATTCCCTAGATAACCAGGCCTAACACATTCCCCAAAAAGGGGGCAACATTTGGAAGTTTGCTGACCAGTTGTATTTGGCTCCATACTACGGTTTTATTAAAAGTGGGGAGATTTCTCCTAGAATTCTGGGGGTCTAGCGTCTTTTAAGAAGGTGGAAGATGAAGCAGCAAGGAGTTTGCAGTCTGGAGGGTGAGGAGGTGGCCTCCTGGACGGAACCGATGCTGGGGCCCCTCGCCCCTAGATTACCCTGGCCCGCTTCTCCACCCCCGGGAGCGTTGAGTGGACCCCTCTGCGGTTACCTTGGAATCTGTACGTGGTGGAGACACTGCCCAGGATCTCCATCTCAAAGGCGACCTGGGGGCCTGCCTCCGCCCCCCACCCCGAGGCCCGCCTCTTCGTCTTCCTCTTGATGCGGAGCAGCAGGCTGCTGGTACTGAAGCGGTTGGCACACACCGGGTGGCAGTAGGGATCCTTGGGCCGGAAGTACAGCTCGAGCCTCTTGGTGGGGTCTGCGTAGATCTGGGGTGGGAGCCAAAGGAGCCGGGATTGGAGCATCGAGCAGATACACAGCCTGGCAGGGAGGGAGCCCAGCACTCCCGGCAATACAAGTGGCCCAGAGGGGGCCAGGTTTTATTAGGGGCTCTTCATTCCCCCAGACTCATTTTTTAAACCCAAATAGGATGGTTTGTGTCTGGTCAAGAAAATGAGGATCGATAGTCTCTCTCTTCTGAGGGGGTGGTAAAGCTGGAACTAAGTGCCAATTCAGTCGAAGTCACCATTTACCCGGTGCTCGGTGTGGGTAGGAGCCCTGGTGGCACCGAGGGGTATGCCTTGGGCTGCTAATCACAAGGTCAACTGGTCGGAACTACCGGCTGCTCTTCAGGACAAAGACGAGGCTTTGTGCGGTCTTGGGAACCCACACGGCAGTCCTACTCTCACCCGACAGGGTCGCTGTGAGTCACAGCTGG
>PVJH01041937.1:0-14631 GCA_004026705.1 Nesogale talazaci | reverse complement strand
AGTTTCCTATGTTTCCACCTTTACTGTACATCTCCTGGTCTAGCTGGATTTATGTGGTAGAATTGGGGTCATGATAGTGAGTGGGAGGCAGCATGGGAACTAGAGGAAGGTTGCATATTTCATAGCTCCTACCTTGTATCTTAACTGACTCATCTCCTCCTTGTAATCCCTCTGCAAAAGATGTCACCTCACCTATTGAAATAAAGCATTTTTTATCAGTGAGAAATAAAATTCTTCACAAAAACAATGGTTACATCAATCCATCCAATTAATATCTGCTCAAAGCAAACCGCTTGAGCCATGTATCAGTTTTTGTATCTAATTTTCTACCAAATTGTACATTTTTTAGAATGGTCGCGAATGTTTGATGGTTTGTCAGCTGTTTTGCATATTGGAATAAAGCATAAACTGAGAAAAACCTGGAGAGATTTTTATAGCTGAAATCTCTTCTCCCATTCTGTCAGATGCAAGCTGACCTCGCAAGACTGCCACTGTTCAAACCTCTCCAGTGAGTGACTGTCGCAAATATATTTTTACCGAATTGCCAACATTAGAAAAATGGTCACAATCATAAAAGTGATTATTATCGATATTAGTGATGTCATGAAAATTGTGTAGAGACTTTGCCTTCTTGTACCTCACTGAAGAAAACCGACCTGCCAACTTCACCCTAGCCATCACACAGTAGTGGAAATCCGGTTATGCTTAAATATTTCACTCCTCCTTTCAATACATCATTAAGATCAGAAGGCATAATGTTGTCCACCAAACAGCCTCCTCTTCTAGAGAAGGGGATGAATTGAACTTAGGTATGACCTCTTTGAGTCACATTAACTATAATCTTCTTGGGTGGCACAAAGAGTTAAGCCCTCAGTCACTCACCCAAAGGTTGATGGTTGGAACCCAACCCTCAAATGGTCAAGGTCCCACGTGGCCCACTTTAGTCAATGCAGCTCCATCCTGAATGCACGAAGTCCATGACCTTGATGGCAACGTGCTTCCTTTCTGCTTAGTTTAGTGCATAGGCCCTGTCCTGTTTCATGCACGCTGGAGATTTGTCAGCTCTGACCTCAGAGCCCCACCTTCACAAGAGATTGAGAATGAAACAACCGAACACTTGCCTCTGTTGTATTTTCAGAAATAAATAGAATGAAAATCCAGAGGCTCTCTTCTTCATGGATGCACTGCAGATTGGCCTGGAGAAGGTTCATGCTCTGTGCCTCAGTGTTCTGGTACAACGAGAGAGGGAAACACTTACCAGAATGAGCACGTGGTCCTAATTAGTCTTTCACTCTGTCCGCCGGCAAGTGCGTCACATGTCCACCATTGCCCATTGTTAGAGGCATTTGGCTGGAAATAATTTTTCTTCCTCTTTAACCCTAATACTGGTCAGTGACTTTGGGTTTGGCTTTCTATGGTTCTTATTCTATTGTAAGAACCCTCGTGACCAACATGTTGGTCTGCCAACCACAAGGTTAGTAGTTCAAAACTACCATTTGCTTCTTGGGAGAAAGATGACATTTTCTACTCTTGGAAAGAGTTATAGTCAGAGAAACCCACAGGGGCAGTTTTACTCCGACCTAAGGGGATGCTTCCAAGATATGTGTAAGATTTTCAGCAGCTTCTTCTTCTGAAGTGGGGATCTGAGTCTTTCTTTCAAAAACTATATCAGAGAGATGTTTACTTGTGTTTCACTGACTATGCAAAAAACATTTGACTCTGTGGACTGTAGTAAACTGTGGAGAATACGAAGAATAGGAATTCCAGAACACTTCACTGTGTTCATGAGGAACCTATACAAGTATGAAGAGGCATTTGAATGAGCAGAACAAGGGAATGCTACTTGATTTAAAACCAAGAAGGGGGGCTGAGCCCTGGTGGCGTAGTGGTTGTGCGCGGGACTGCAGTCCACTGGGACGGAGGTTCAATTCCCGCTCACAGGAGCAAAGGCTGGGCCTCCTACTCCCACCACCAGGGCAGTGATGCCTAAAAAAAAACAAAAAAACAAAACAAAACCAAGAAGGGTGTGCCTTGGGGCTGTCTCCTCCCACCATACTTGTTCAAACTATATGCTGAGCAAACCATCAGAGCAGTTGGGTTATATGAAAAAGAGTTCAGCATGGAGAAGGGCTTATGAACCTGCTATATGCAGGTGACACACACTTGCTTGCTGGAAATGCAGAGGAATTGAAGCACTTGCCGATGAAGATCAACGATTGCAGCCTTCAATAGGGACTACAACTCAAAGTAAGGAAGACCAAAATCCTCATAACTAGATCAGCAAGTAATATGGAGAAAAGGTTCAAGTTTTCAAGGATTTTTGTCTTACTTGGATCCACAATCAATGTTCATGGAACTAGCAGGCAAGACATCATAAGGCACATTGCATTGGATAAATCTATTTCACCAGACCTCTTGAGAGTATTGAAGAACAAGGATGTTTCTTTGAGGACTAAGGTGCACCTGGCCTACCGTGATTTTACCCATTGCATCGTAAGAGTTGGACATGAATAAGTAAGACAGAAAAGAATTGATGTATTTACATTGTGCTGCTGGAGAAGTACATTAAAAGTACCAGAGACTGCTAAAAGGAGAAACAAATCTGTATTGGAAGAAATAAGACCAGAGTGCTCCTTAGAGGCAAGGATGGTGAGAATTTGTCTTATATTGTCAGAAGAGACCAGTAAGTCCCTGGAGAAGGACATCAAGTCTGGTAAGGTGGAGGGTTGAAGAAAAAGAGGCAGGTCCTCAATGCAGTGGATTGACACAGTGGCTACATCAATGGACTCAGACAGAGGAACAATTTGTGGGGCTGGTAAAGGACTGTGCAGTGTTTCCTTGTGTTGTGCATACAGTTGCTGACTTGATAGCACCTAACAACAAAACAACAACAACAACAACCACAACAACAGGGTCACTGTGAGCTGGAATCCACTCTATAGCAGTTGAGTTTTTTGTATAATGCTGTTCTCACTGATACCTGCTACTTTCTTTGGCCTCCAGTGATAAAATTAATCCATTCCATACTTGAAAAGCAGTATTTTAATTTTATTCCAGAATAATTATATGGCTGCGAAAGAGTTCTGAGCTTGTTTGAAAACAATCCAAAAAATTTGATGGCTTGGTGTCATTATGTGGCAAAATGTCAAAATATACCCTACACAAGGGACAAAAATCAAATGGGTCATTGGTTGAACAAAATCCACTTTTCTGTTATTCATCATCCTATATCCTATTTACACTTTTTCGTTTCCAATGTTTGTATGAAATTGTCACCCTCACAGGCCTACTGCCCCAACTTGCACAAACACACATTCTGCGTTTGCACCAGGGGCTTGCTGATTATACATGGTGCATGAGGTTATTCTGGGTTGGATTAGATATCTTTCGTATTTTCATTATTGATTTTTGTACTTCCGTAAACCATCTTGAATCGCTAATTCAATTTTGTGAAGTCGGGCTATACTGCAGCACGTGACACAAAAGAAAGCTGTATACTGAATAGACAGAACAGTGGCATGTTTACTGCATGGCCGGGCCTCCCAATTGGGTCACTCTTCAGTGTGTGCTTTATGTGCAGCCTCTAAGCCTATAATGATTTTTAATACTTTAATGGTATTTTGATGATAATTGTAGTTTATCTTGCACGTCACATTTATGACAGAGACATGAACAAAATTGGCTTACAGCTTTTCCTTCTCAAATTGTCTGCAGGATGCCTGATTGGCTACTAGGAACCGTATCAGGACCTGTGAGTCATACTGTATGTGCCTCTGCCTTTCCCATTCCAGAGATGATAAGAATATTTGCTGACATTTCAAATATGTTTTCTTCATACCTAAGAATACTTTATTTCACCTGGACTTTATCTTGGCTTCTGAGATGATAAGAGGGTCTCACCTTTTCTTTTATCCCCGCAGGACTAACTTAGAATCCCCACTGCCGTCCAGTTAGCTCTGATGCTGTGTGTATCCGAGTTAAAATCTGCTCCCTCGGGTTCATGTTTAAATTTTGGTGAGAATTATGAAGAGGCTTCAAAGGCTCATGGGGAAATTTCATTATCTGTTAATTCCATTTTTTCACAAGCTTTTGGAAACTCCCCTGTCAACACTGCAGAATGCATACCCACTCAGCAGTTTGTTCATGTCTAATTCAATAACCTTGGTGACACTCCTCATGTTGTGTCACCTTCCATGTACCACCTCTGCCCATATTGTTTCACCACAAGTGACTTAAAATCACTACCCCCTAAAATTTTCATGTATGCTTTAGAGTTACTGCTGTCAATGTTACCTTATCTTTTAAAAGAGCTTATGTTTAATATTCTATACAACTGTAGTCGAAGTTTTGGTGGTGGGGTGAGGAGTTTGGTCATCTTTACACTGTGTTGTAATCCATAGTGAAGGCTGCAGTCTTTGACCTTCATCAGCAAGTGCTTCAATTCTTCCCCATTTTCAGGAAGATGTGCTCTCTGCATATTGCCACAGCTTATTAATAAGCCTTCCTCCAATCCTGATGCCCCTTTCTTGTTCATAAAAGTATGCATTTCTGGTCATTTGCTCATCCCACACGTTGCATACATGTGGTGGGAGAATATAACCTAACACACACCCTTCCTGACCAGTCCCTGGAGAAGGCAGTCAGGCTTGGTAAATTAGAGAAGTAACATAAAAGAGTAAAGCCCTTGACAAGAAGGACTGACACCGTGGCTGCAAGACTGGGCTTGGGCACAGGGATCATTGTGAGGATGGCGCTGGACCGGGCAGTGTTTTGTTCTGATTTGCAATGGGTTGTTGTGGGTCGGAGCAGATTTGGTAGCACCTAACATTGGGGGTGTAGTAATTTTGTATTGGACAGTTAATTGCAAGGTTGGAAGTTCAAAACCACCAGCTGTTCTGCAGGGAAAAGATGAGACTTTCTACTCCCGCAAAGATCGAAAGTCTTAGAAACCCACAGGGGTTGGAATTGACTTGATGGCAGAGAGTTTGGTTTGGGATTGTTTCGTTTAGAAAAGACTTCAGGATGCTTTTCAGCTCATGGTTTGAATATTTCCTTAGACGTGAAGATTTAGGCATTCCTCTAGTATCAAAATATCCAGTAAGGATGGATTCTGTAAGATTTTAAATTCTGTTCCAGATTTCCTCCTTCCCGCCTTGATCCAGACTCATCTATTCATTCCTTGATCAAGCAGCCAGTAGTGAGAACTTGGCATCTCCCAACACTTCTTTTCTTAGTTGCTGTTGAGAATGTATACAGCACAGCATATACCAAGTCAAGTTTCTACATGCACAATTCAGTGACCTTAGTTACTTTTCTCAAGTTGCACAATCATTCCCCCTCCTTTTCTGAGTTGTTTTTCCCAATCAATAGAAATTTACTGACTCATGACCTTCCACCTAAAGTTGGACATTGAAGAAGGAAGATCAAAGAAAATCGATGCATTTGAGTTCATGGAAAATTGAAATTCTGTTAATGAATGTCCCCCCTTTTGATCAGATTCTTCTGTGGAATCTTTTAGACTGTAAGTTTCTCTAGTCTGGGGCGCTGATGTGGATGTCACTGACTCATGCAGCATTCCATCTCTTTTTTTTTTTTTTCACTCATGGTCTGTGAAGGTATTACCACAACGTATGAAGCAATACAATTATGATTCAGATTGCATGGCTGCAATGTGAAAATTTCTCATTGAAAAATATGTGTTCTAAAAGGCTATGCTGTTAACCAATTGGGTTTTTTGTTTCTCTGATAAAAAGCAATCCATGTTTCACATTTTCTCTGCTACATGGAATCAACTCACCAAGCTCAATTCTGGGACCAGGGAGGCCAGCCTTTAAAGTAGCACTTGATGGTGGGGGGGTGGGGGGGTGCGCGCGATGGATGGGAATAAGCACACTGTGGGTCCTGGAAGTTGCATCCTCTATGTGAAGTGTCAGAGCCCACATCTTCCTGATCCGGATGGTCCACGAAGCCTGGTGTGACAAGAAATCTGAAGCTCAGGACCCATCGGTGGCCTTGTCTTGTTAGTAGTTAAATATGATTTGACTTCTGTAATCAGAATTCACTAATGGAAACAGAAAGGGTACTACGGTTTGTGCTTGTTATGCCAAGTTTGGTTTCTCTATGGACTTCAAGAGACTTTTTAAATGTTGTTTTATTATATTTGTAATTAGTCCTTGTGAAGAAAGGCTCTTTTAGTTTCAGCAGTGATGCATTACAACTTTCATTGCAACCAATACCCATGACCCCTGGTGCCTAACTGAAAACAATGAGTTAGTAGCCTCATTAGAAGACTAGCAGATGGCTTATAAAGTCCTCACTGGAGTCTGAATCCACTTGTGGCTCGCAGTGCGCAAATGTTTATCTTTAAACAATGTAAAATATGTCAGAATGGGTCTGCAACCTGTTTTCATTAGTATTAATGCATCTTAATCTCCACCAGAAAGACTTCCTTCACTGCACACCTTTTGTTTGGTTGTTTGCTTACTCTAGGTGAACTGATTTCCAGTTTTGTGTTTTTTCTTGACTGCCTACCTTTGAGAAAAACAAGGTGTTGTCAACTTTTCGCTTTCATTTTTACACACCTACAAACACACTTTTGCTCTGAGCCAGACTGAAAAAGTAGAGATAAGATAATGAACACGATATAATAAGGGCTCACACTCAGTACCCGTCAAAAGAATCAATGTAGATTTAAAGCTTGGCTTTATATAACACAGGCGCACTATTTTCTGGACATAGAATCATATTCCTTTTGTGAGAAAATACTTCCTTTGATCTGGAAAAATGTTGGGATTGAAGAAAACACGCTGCACTTTCTCAGTGTGACTCAAAAAGACATTTTGAGGGATAACATTAGTGAATATTAACGGAATATTTTCTGTGCTAAGAAGTTCATAATGTCTTTTCTTCACTTTATCTTCTAAAACAGTGGTCCTCAACCTTCCTAAGGCCGTGATCCTTTAATACAGTTGCTCATGTTGTGGTAACCTCCCCAACCATAAAATTATTTTCATGGCTACTTTGTAACTGTAATCTGACTACTGTTATGAATTGGGCGACCCCTGGGAAAGGGTTGTTCAATGCCTAAAGGGGTCGAAACCCACAGGTTGAGAACCATTGCTCTAAAGTCTAAACAATCCATAAGGAAAACCCCATTTTCTCATTTTATAGGTGAGATGAAGATTTCAAAATATGAGTTAACTTGCCCAAGTTCTTCCTGTGAAGAATGGCAGAGCGCAGATTTGAACTAAGGCAGTTTCACTCCAAACGCCATACGATTTTGGACGATTATCCATTAATTGCAGTAGGTTTTGTCTGTGAAAGACTTCTTTCACATCTCAGTTCGCACCAATCCAACATTATTGGAGAATTTCACTTACTCGTTTAAAGGAGGGGTTCTGCCGCCCTTAGTCACATCTTATATTGATCCCTAAGGGCAAGGCAATCAGAGAAAGGTGGGGTGCATCACGTTATCAACAAAGTCAGCTGGCACTACTTGTCCACTGGACTCCGAGTGCCTTCTCATTAGCTTCTGGCCACTGCTCAATATAAAGTAAAAAAAAAGCTACTGGGACTGAGGAAGTAGAAGGGGAACTTGGGAGGTGGGTAGGAAGTTGATGCTGAAGGAGAGGTACTTGAAAGGTGTTGCATAGTCCACGATGTATCCACTGTCCACTACCAGGTAGGTACCAGCCAGTGCTGGCGAGCTGTTAACTGGGACCAGGCTGGTGCTGTTCCTGCCACTGCCCAGTTTCTCCCCTCTTTGACCCCATGGCTGCTGCCACTGGAGCTAAGGCACCCCACAAGATCATGGGCATGAGGGTTAATGAGAGCTGCTACCCCGCACCCAGTGCTCCCATTCTCAGAGATTCCAGGACCTCTCCACTTCCCGGGTGCCGCTTGACTACACCAAGGTCACCCTTTCATCACCCTCCACTCTTTGAGAGATTCAGCTTCTATCCCAGCGTGCTCCCACCTCCACATCACACTAAACCTGGCTCCTGCCAGAGCAGAGTACAAGGGGGTACTCCCTCCAAAATGGAATTAAAAAAAAATGAGTCCTCTGTCTGCCACAAATTAGGCTTTAAAAAAAAAATAAATCACTTTCTGGAGGGCTCTGACAACTTTTATAACAATCAGTCGTATCAAGGACATTTGTACACATGTTGGAATCATCATTTTCAGGCATCCTCTTTCTACTTGAGCCCTTGGTATCACCTTCTCTTCTCCACCCCCCCCTCCTTCCCTCATGAAACCTTGATAAATTACAAATTATTATTATTTTCATATCTTATACCGTCTGCGGTCTCACTTCACCCACATGTCTGTTGCTTGTGGCCCTGGGGGACTGTGTTATACATTGATCATTGTAATTGGTTCTGCCTTTCTCTCCTTCTCCCCCATCTTCCTCCTACTCTCAAGGTATTGCTACTCCCATTACTGTTCCTGAAGGCTTTATCTGTCCTGGATTTTGTGTGTTGAGAGCTCTTATCTGTAAGATTTGTAAAGTAGAAGTGGAGTTGTGGTAGTGGGGCAGAGTGTGTTAGTTTGGGTAGCCTAGAGAAAAAAAAAATTGTGGACATTCATATGTGTATAAGAAAGAAGTTTATATACAAGACCAATTGAGTACTGTGGAAACATCCCAGCCCAGTCCAGATCAAGTGCATATTAACCCATATTAACCCATATGTCCTATATCAATCTATAGACTCCTCTTCAGATTCATGAAACACATGCAATGATGCCAAGTGCTGGATGATCACAGGTCAGTGTTTGCAAAGTCTAGAGGATCCAGTGACAGTGTAAGCATCTCAGCACTGGCAGGGGTCTCCAAGTGGCCTCCCCACCTCTGAGGGCACAGGCTGTATCAGCATAGCCCCATGTGTTTTGTCAGTAGAGCGTCTCTTAGGGAGTGAGCAGAAAGAGTGTCTCCCTCCTCCAAAGAGGAAATTCAGGAGTTCTCAGAATCCTCAGGAGAAGGCCAGGCCCACACAGAGGCCTCATTGGCTATGACCCAATTGACAATCCCGGCTCTACCCCTTTATTCTGAATCCTATCATGTGGGATGAAGACAGGACTTTCCCACAATTATGTACTCCAAAATATTAAGCAAACTATTTACCAGCATTTGGTCTGGAAGTTAAGTTAGCTGTTCTCCCTGAAGCTCCCAGTTATCTGAGGCCTTTGGGTAACTCAAGATAAAGCTGACTCCCCTGCTGTTAAGATGATGGTTCACTTCCCTGGAGGCCTGTGGGTGAGATTCAAGAGCCATTGTCAATGACTCCCAACCAGACAGACCTGTTTATCTACCTCCAGGAGTCTGAGGTCTTCTCTTATCACATCCTTCTCCCCTTAGTCACATAGGCATCCCTAAGCCATTGTCACCATATAGCCCTTAAGACAGCGTCCTCTTGCGACATGTCCTGACCAGTGATGATAGGGTTCATGTGCTCCCCATAAGGTTATTTAAATGGGGAAAATCAAAATTTGCCCTCTCTCTCTCCTGCCCCTGATGCTCTCAGGCCCCTCTCCCTCATCATGTAATCCCTTTCCCCACTCTCTCTCCATATGGACCACCAAGTGGGGCAGAGGTGAGCATGCTACCATGATATGATATATGTCTGATTCTTATGATTTCTCTCTCTCATGCTCTCTCTAACTTTATTATAATAAATAATAATTATCGCTGTACAACTGCGCCGATTGAACCCGTAATGTATGTATCAGAAGCTGGCTTCTTCTGATACTCTCAAGTCCCAAATTGACACCAGATTATGTGACTACCACAGCAAGGAAGCATTAAAGAACTAGAGAGATGATATGTGTTTCATTGAAGCAATACTGCATCTGGGCTGATCCATCTCTTCCTTCTGACCCTTCTGTGAAGGTATGCCCAATGTGTATAGATGACCTTTGAAAAATCAGGCCTGTTTTGTTTCATACTGTTACGATATCTTGAGAAAGCTGGAGTCTGACCTGGTGGAATGAACTTCAAATGCACTATGAGTCTAAATTTTCACCTGTTTGGGTAGCTGATGGACATCTAGAACAAGATTTGTCATCAATCAACATTTCACCTTTTTTGAAATGAGAAAACCACTCGTAGTACACTTGAATTTTTCCCATAGTGCTTTCCTTATAAGCTGTGTTTCACATCACAACAGTTTCTGCAGCATTTTTCCCAAGTAGGAAACAAAATTTCACAGTTGCATGCTGGTCTCAGAAACCGGCCATCACAAAGCATGAGGTTGGAGGGAAACTGCTTTTAAGAGAAAACTCACTGTAAGCAAAGAGAATCTTCCCAGATCACACCACTGGGTGCACTAACTACTCAGTGGCCCCGTGCCTGTTTAGGGGGGGTGGGAGGGGTGGGGGGCTGGAATGCATATTACAAAAGCTCCTCCCAGCAGACCATTGTTCTGTATTTTTTTACCCCCTCTGATGGTATTCACTCCTGGTGCTTTTTCAATATTGAGATAGAGGTAAAATTGAGTGCAGTGCTGTAAGTGCAGTGGAGACATAAGCCTCCAAATACAGAAGCTTTAAAAATAGCGTTCTAGGGGCTGAGCCCAGGTGGCGTAAGTGGTTGAGGGCGGAACTGCAGCCCGCGGGCTTGGAGGTTCAAATCCAGCGGCGGCTGGGTGGCGCCCATGACCACCAGAGGCAGTGATGCCCACACACACACACAAAAGGGTTCTAGCCCACCGGAGCCTGCTCAGAGAAGAATGCTTATGTCTGAGCAAAATAGGAACCACCTGGTGTGTACTCTTCATCAAAGAACCCTCACAAGGGAACGAGGGTGCTGATGGGTACTGTGAATGAGTGAGGTGGTCCAAGAGGGCAGTGTCAACCAAAGATTAAATGACTCTTTTAAAGTTCGTATGAGTGCTTAACTGCATGGACTTTGAAGCCAGATTACTTCTTAAAAAGCCTCAAAATTGTCATCAAATCAAATCAGACTCTTGGCGACACTACAGGACAGAATAGAGGTGCCTCAGGATCCTCAAGGCTCTAAATCTTTTTTCATTAAAAAAAAAAACATATTATTTGCATATAATCCATACATCCTACAATTCAATAATTCAATCACATCAAGAAGAGTGGTGCAATTATCACTACCTTCAGTTTTAGAACAATTTCTTCATTTTGTACTCATTGTTCTTCCAATCTCCCTTACCAGAGCCCCAAGGAAGGAACCATTAATCCAATTCTTCTTTCATAGATTTATCTATCCTGGGTTTCATGTACAGAAAAACATTTAAAGAAACCCAAAAACTAAATGACGAAACAGATAAAAAAACCTCGTCTAAAAAAATAAAGCAGAAAATACTAAAAATTTGAACAAATTTAAATGGATCATAAAAGAGATCGAAGGAGAGGATGCTAAATTTTAACCTAACTGTATCAGCAATAATCCACTTTCCAATGCATTGTGCATGATAGCAAGGCTATTCACATCCCTGGTGTGTGGGCAGAGGGAATTAATCCTTCACTTAAAAAAAATTAAAACAGTTTTAAAATGGAGATAAAGTGATAACATACTACATTTTGACCCGTGTCTGTCATAATTGACCTTACGATGCTCTCTGTATGATAACAGGGCTAGTCCCATCCTTCAGCTGTGTTCGGAGCATATTCACCAGAGCCTTGATCCATGTGTGGACACTACAGATGGATTTGGGACTTACTACAGATGGATTTGGGACTTCTGCTGTCATTTACTGCTGTCTGAAAATCAGCTCTTCACAATTTAAGTTTCCTCCATTAGATTTGGATTATATTATTTACAACCCAGGGGTCACACAGGTTGGCAGATGTCTTCCATGTGGACTTAGTTGATAACCTCACTAAACTAGCTGCTTGTTTGAAAAAAAAACCTTTTTAAACCCCAGACCAGTGGTTCTCAACCTTCCTAATGCCTCGACCCTTTAATACAGTTCCTCATGTCATGGTGATCCCCTGAACCATAAAAATAATTTTGTTGCTACTGTAATTTTGCTAATGATGAATTGGGAGACCCCTGTGAAAGACTCAAAAGGGTCGCGACCCACAGGTTGAGAACTGCTGCCCTAGATGCTCTACTTTCTGATAGTTGGGTATCATCTAATTTCTTCAGCAAACTTTGCTAGAGCATCAGTATCTTCAGTGGTTTCTTCATGAGAAGTAAAAGCCCCCATTCCATTCATTATGTCTCTGGTTCTGGCTCACCTTTAGAGGCGACACTGTCATTTCCTGCTGTAGAACGTTATCAACCATCCACTGCACCATCACTTTCACTGCCATCAAGTCAGTGGCGACTCATCGTGACCCTGTTGGGTGGAGCAGAAATGCCCTTGTGAGTCTCTGAAGGCGCCAACTCGTAGCCCAGACCGACTGCCCTACCTTTCTCCCACGGAGGGGCTGTTGTGTTCAGACTGCTGTGCCTCTTGGGCTCCGTGTAACTAGATTAAACAAACAAACAAAAGACCCATTGCTCGTCGAACTCACCGTGTACTGACAGGACCGGACATAGTAGCGTGATTCCACTGGGTTCCTGTGTCGTGGTCTGTATGAAAGCAGACACTACATCTTTCTTCAGAGGAGCAGCTAGTTTCTCTGAGCAGCTGACTTTTTAGTCTGCAGTCCAGAACTTTAACCACAGTGCCACCAGGGCTCTTTTGTGACCAGAGCACCTGGGTTTGAATCTTGACCAATGTTATTGCTGTGTGACCTTGGTCGAGTTTTCTGAACTTTTTGTACTTTATTTTCCTATTTAGAAATCAAAGACATCATAGTAGCTCCTTTAGAGAAATGAGGAAAAGATTCAATTACTTAACACTTGCAAAGCACATCACAGAGCATTGCTGTACTGTGCATGCAATTATCATTTTACAATTAGCTATGATTACTACTATCAGGGTTACTTAAAAGGTAGCTTCACCTTTGTTTAAGCTCAATGTATCCCTGTGCAATATTTCTACCTCCTCTGAGTGTTAGTAATGAACTATAGAATTGATCCCTAAAAGTATAGTCTTTTTAAAAAATGATTTTATTGGGGGCTCTTACAGCTCTTATAACATTCAATGCATCATTTGTATCAAGCACATTTCTTCTGAATTTTAAAGAGAAGATGGAGCTCTAGGTTTCAACATGTAAGGCCTTCTAATTTTTTTAAAATTCATTTTATTGGGGGCTCATACAACTCTTATAACAATCCAAACATACATGCATTGTGTCAAGCATTTTTGTACATTTGTTTTCCTGATTGTTTTCAAAACACTTGCTTTCCACTTGAGCCCCTGGTATCTGCTCCTCATTTTTCTCCTCCCTCCTCGCCTCCCCCGCCCCCCATGAACCGTTGGTAATTTATAAATTATTATTGTTTTGTCATACCTTATATCATTCAACATCTCCCTTCACCCACTTCTCTGCTGTCTGCTTCCCAGGGAGGAGGTTATATGTAGATCCTTGCAATATGTTCTCCCTTTCTATTCCACCTTCTTCCATTCTTCCACTAACGCCCTTCTCGCCACTGGTCCTGAAGGGTTCTTCTCTCTTGGATTCCCTGTGTTTCCATTTCCTATCTGTACCCGTGTACACCCTCTGGTCTAGCCGGATTTGTAAGGTAGAACTGGGATCATGACAGTCGGGAGTGGGGGTGGGGTAGGATGCACTTAAAACAAGAGGAACATTGTGTTTCATTGTTGCTACACTGCACCCTGACTGGCTCATCCCCTCATGGAGAGTCTTCTGTGAGGAATGTCCAGTTGCCTACAGATGAGCTTTGAGTCCCCACTGTGCACCCCCCCCCCCCATTCACAGTGAGATGAATTTTTGTTCTTTGATGCCTGATAGCTGATCTCCTCAACACCTCAGTATTACTCAGGCTGCTGTGCTTCTCCCATGTGGGCTTTGTTGTTTCTTAGCTAGATGGAAGTTTGTTTATCTTCAAGCCTTTAAGAATATCTTTTGATAGCTGGGCACCAACAGCTTTCTTTGTTACCTTTACTTATGCACCTACTTTGTCTTCAGTGGTCGTGTTGGGAAGGTGAGCATCTCAGACTGCCAAATTATTAGAACAAAGTGCTCTTATATTGGGGGAAGTACTTGAGTAGGGGTCCACTGTTGATGTGTTTTCTTAATACTAAACCTGTAAATATATGTATATAGATCTCTTTCCCTTTCATTGGATCTATTTAATATCAATATTAAATATTTATATGTCTGTATCTAGACCTCTATAAATTCCCTTTGCCTCCTAGTTCTTTCCTCTATTTCTTTTTACTTTCCTCTTGTCCCACTATCATGCTCAGCCTTCATTTGGGTTTTAGGAATTCCTACATTGTCCTTGATCCAGCCCTTCCAGACCTCCTACACTCTCCTTGCCATTGATTTTTCAGTCACTTGTTGTTTCCTTGTCCCTGGGTTTGTTAACATCCACTCCCTTTCTCCCATCTCCCCTCTCCCATGTTCCCCCAGAACTGTCATCCCATTGTTCTGTTTTTTGACTTGTTTATCCCACCTATCTCTTCCAGATAGACATGCAGCAATAAGAATAATGCACTGACACAAAGCAGTAAACAATAAAACAAAAGCTACAACAACAACAATAGAAAGGCGGCAGCAGCAGCAGCAACAACAAACCCTGTAAAT
>PVJH01041936.1:0-14625 GCA_004026705.1 Nesogale talazaci | reverse complement strand
ACCAGCGTGCGTGCTTTCCATCAAAACCAAAAGATATAATTTATAATTGTATATATGGTATTATTTAGAATCTGTGATGAGTTAGAACTTCTGTTTTAATTAAGCATTGAGAAAAATTACCTCTACCTATAATTTTCTATGGACTACCTTCTCATTCATAATATTGACTGACAGCATAATGAGCAGTAGGTGTATTTCTATAAACCATTTTTTTTTAACATTTGTTCTTTTTCTTCATTGAGTTTCCTTTTTTTTTCTTCCTCGAGTTTCCTTTTTTTAATTGAAAAATTTTTTTAAATCATTTTATTGGGGGCTTGTACATCGCTTATCACAATACATACATACTTATCCTGTGCCAAGCACGTTCGCATCCTGATGCTGTCATCATTCTCCAAACATCTGCTTTTCCACTTGAGCCCTCGACACTAGCTTTTCATCTTTTTCCCTCCATTCCGGGGGCCCCGTCCCACCAATCCTCAATACTTTAAAAATTATTATTTTATCATATTTTATACTGCCTGATGTCTCCCCTTGCCTACTCCTCCACTGTCCATCCTCCAGATAGGAGGTTATATATAGATCCTTGTAATTGACTTCCTCTCTCTACCCTACCTTCTCTCAACCCACCTCCTATCTCTACTGTCACTACTGGTCCTAAGGGACTCATTTGTCCAGAATTCCCATCTGTACCAGTGTACTTCTTGCAGTCTAGCCGGATTTGTAAGGTAGAATTGGGTTCATGATAGTTGGAGGGAGAAAGCCTTTAAGAACTAGAGGAAAGTTGTATGTTCATCATGTCTTCACAGCACCCTGACTGCCCTATCTCCTCATTGGCTACTCAATGGCTATCTCCAGATTAACAGGTTAGACTCCACCCCTACATCTCAGTCATGACATTAACATAAGCACATGATCGCCACATGGGCCTTGGGTCCCCACCCTGCACTTCCCCTCATTCCCAGTGATGTGATTCTTGTTCTTTGATGCCTGATACCTGATCCCTTCGGCCCTTCATGATCACACAGGATGATGAGCTTCTTCCATGCGGGCTTTGCTGCCTCTGCGCTAGATGGTGGCTTGTGTACCTTTAAGCCTTTAGACTCCAGACGCTTTGTCATTTGGCAGCTGGGCACCATCAGCTTTCTCCACCATGTTTGCCTCTGCACCCATTTGTCTTCAGCGATCATATCAGGAGAGTGGGCACATAATGATAGGATTTTTGTTCCTTGATGCCTGATACCTGATTCTTTCCACACCTTGTGGTCACACAGGCTGGTGTGCTTCTTCTATAGTGGGCTTTGTTGCTTCTGAGCTAGATGGCTGCTTGTTTACCTTCAAGCCTTTAAGACCCCAGGCGCTGCATCTTTTGATAGCAGGCACCATCAGCCTTCTTCACCATCTTGCTCATGCCCCACATGTCCTTAGCAATCATCCCAGGAAGGTGAGCATGCAGTGATATGCTTTTTTCCTGTTTGATGCCTGAGACCTGATCCTTTTGACACTTGGTGACCACACTGGCTAGTATGCTTCTTCCGTGTGCATTTGGCAACTTCTTAGTCAGATAGCTGTTTGTTTACCTTCAAGCTTTTAAGCCATTCTATACTCACAGTGAGCAATAATTTTAAAAGTACCTGAACGTGAATATGAAACACATAAATGAATGCCATTAAACTAAAGTTAAATGTATTCTGTAGATAAGATCTTAAAAATGTATTGCACTTGTCCCGGCCTGTAAAAGTAAGAAAAAAATTTAAAAAAATAATTTTTTTTTTTTTAGCTGAGTCCAGGTGGCATAAGTGGTTGAGTCGGGGACTGTGGCCCGCGGACTTGGCTGTTCAAATCCAGTGGTGGCTCTCAGGAGCAGCACTGGATAGCTCCCACGACTACCAGAGGCAGTGATGCCAAAAAAAAAATTTTTAAGTTATAAAAAAAAAAAGATCAGAGGGCTGAGCCCCGGTGGCGTAGACTGGTGCGCGGGACTGCGGCCCACTGGAACGGAGGTTCAACTCCAGCAGTGGGGCTGGGCCTCCTACTCCCACCACCGGAGAGCAGTGATGCCCAAAAAACAAAAAACAAAAACAAAAAAAAGATCGGGCTGAGCCCCTGTGGCGTAGTGGTTGTGCGGAGGACTGCGGCCCACTGGGATGGAGGTTCGATTCCAACTCCACGGAGCAAAGGCTGGGCCTCCTACTCCCATCACCTGAGGGCAGTTATGCAAAAAAAACAAACAAACCCAAAAACCTATAGAATATAACTGAACAGATGGATAGTTAAAACATAGTAAGAAATTAATCATTATCGGACTGAGCCCTGGTGGAGTAGTGGTTGTGCGCGGGACTGCGGCCCACTGGGATGGAGGTTCAATTCCAGCAGTAGGGCTGGGCCTCCTACTCCCACCACCAGAGGGCAGTGATGCCTCCGCCCCCTAAAAAAAGAAATTAATCATTATCGATATAATTTGATTGTTTGGGAATATTAGCATATAGGATATTCTTGATGAGCCTGAATATGTAGATCAAATATCAAACACTAATAGAATCATCAGGGACTGTTTTTTGTGTTTTTTTCCCAAAACCATTTTCTTGGGAGCTAATATCATTCCATAGTCCCATCATATCAAGCAGTATTGTACAATTTCTACCACAAGCAGTTTCCAAATATCCTTTTCCTTCTTGAACTCTTCAATTTCAGCTCCCTTTTACACAGCACCCTACACAATCACCCCTTCTGCTCCCCCTCCACCCCCAAGAGACGCCCAATCCACTCTGCCTCAATCAGTCCTGCTTCATCAATCCTGGACTAGGCACTGGTATAGTTAATGTTATTTGTCAACTTGGCTAGGCCGGGCTTTTCAATAGTGTGGTATTCTATTTAATGATCTGATATAATTATTCTTCATCTTGTGATCTCTATTGTCAATCCTAATTTCTACACGCTAATGAGCCACTAGTGTAGGATATATGGTGAGTCTAGTTTCACCAAAGGACGTGCCTATGTCCATTAGACACGTATGTCAAATCTCTGGCCAGGCTCTCCCATGCTTGGATCATGTATTAAGTTTGTCATTGTCTAACCTTTAGTTCTTGGGATTTGGGCTTGAAGTCAGTTGCCTTACCTGCCAATTCTGCGATTTGTCAACTTTGGGAGATCTGTGAGCCAGTAGTCAGTTTGCTATCTGATGTGCTGCTTTAGAGATTTTCCAGCTTCTGTTGCCCCCAAAGCCAACAGCCTGTTTTCTGATCTGCTTATTGAACCTCAAGCCTAACTTATAGGTTTAGGATTTGCCAGCCTCTACAATTCTTTGAGATAAAGGGTGTATGTATCACTGCTTTTGCATCTGTAGAGAACTAAGACAAGTACATACTATGGTAGTTATTTTTCTTTCTTTTTTTTTTTTGGAGGTGGGGGGGTTCATCACTGCCCTGGTGGGAGTAGGACGCCCAGCTGTGTTCCTGGAAGCCGCTGCTGGATTTGAACCATCAACCCTGTGGGCCGCAGTCCCACACACAACCACTACGCCACCGGGGCTCAGCCCGGTAGTTACTTTTCATGACCTAAGAAAGACTAGAGAATATAATTCCTTGTAAGAACCGATTGTGATAAATGAGTCCCAGATACTATATTAAGAGTTCAACTTTTATAGGATTTACCTGAGGAACTTAGTAAACTGCAGATACTGGTGCAGAAGGTCTGGAAGGGACGCCTAAGAGTCTGCAATTCCGATGAGTTTTCCAGTGATGCTAATGTTCTGTGTGTAGACCACACTTTAAGTAGCATAAGGCTAGAGACTTTTTCATATCTTGTTGTTGGTTTTAATTGCTATTGTGTTGTCCAGGTAGACTAGAAAAACAAATCCAGACACTCATGTGTGTAAGAGAGCATTTGACATCAAAGTGTAATTGTTTTTTTTTTGGGGGGGGGGCGGGCATCACTGCCCTTTGGTGGGAGTAGGAAGCCCAGCCTTGATCCTGGAGAGCTGCTGCTGGATTTGAACCGCCAACCCAGTGGGCCGCAGTCCTGGACACAATCACTACACCACCAGGGCTCAGCCCCGAAGTGTAATTGTATATTAAGAAAACATCCTAGCCCCGCCCAGATCCAATCCACAAGTTCAATATTAGCCCATATGTCCCATACTAGTTTATAAATTCCTCTTCAGACTCATGAAGCACATGCAATGATGCTAAATTCAAGAAAATCACAGCCCTGTGGGTAGAAAATACTGTAGATCCAGTGGCGGTGGAAGCATCTCCAGGGCTCTGGCTGCCATCAGCGTGGCTTCACGGGCCTTGTCATCAGAAAGGTGTAGCAGAGAGAGCGTGCGTGCGGTCTGCCGCCTAGGAAAAAAAGAGGAAGTTCCTGGAATCCTCATGAGAAAGCCCCGCCCACACGGAGGCACCACGCAGGTCTGTGACCTGATTGATAGGCCCGCTTCCACCCCTTCACACATAATACCCTCAAGTTGACACAAGATCGTGGAACCACCACACCCATCAAGTTGACTCACGCACACCCTGGTGATCCCTTGCACAACAGCACGCAATGCTACCCAGTTCTGCACGTCCCCAGGATCAGTTGCAGAATGGACTGTCATGCTCCCTAAGGCTTTCACCAGCTCATTTTGAGAAGTGGATTGCCATCCAGGCCTTCCTCGTCTGCTTTCACCTGGAAACTTTGTTGAAACTTACTTAACATCCAGTAGTGGAGGCCATGCAAGAGGGGCATGGTAAGAATTCACTCACTGAGCCTCCTTTACTAAGATATAACTGATGAATCATCAATTGGAAATTAAGGTTTACAATGAGTCTTAATACATGTGCATTGGAATCTATGACTGCATTTGAGTTAACCAACATACACCTCATCCATTTTATCGTCCCTCTTCAAAATGTTTTGAAAGATCTTTGCTGTCACCGTGGAATCTAACTTACATCAATAGTTCAGAGAACTGACCAGCATATGCTTGATGCATAGAGGAGGGGGCTGCAAAAATTATATGAAAAATACCAAGGAATTTTTTTAAAAGATAATGGAATTTTGCAATAACTTTTAGAAGCCTTCTTGTCTGTGAGGAGTCACACAGAATTATTAAAAAGATTTATTGCCCCGGGCTGAGCCCCGGTGGCGTCGTGGTTGTGCGCGGGACTGCAGCCCACTGGGATGGAGGTTCAATTCCAGCAAAAGGCTGGGCCTCCTACTCCCACCACCAGAAGGCAGTGATGCCCTAAAACAAAGAAACAAAAAAAAAAGATTGGGGCTGAGCCCCGGTGGCGTAATGGTTGTGCGCGGGACTGCGGCCCACTGGGATGGAGGTTCAATTCCAGCAAAAGGCTGGGCCTCCTACTCCCACCACCAGAAGGCAGTGATGCCCTAAAACAAAGAAACAAAAAAAAAGATTGCCCCCAAAATAGTAACAACAAAAAAAAGATTTATTTTTAGCCCCAATAAAATGATTTATAAAAAAAAAAAAAGGAGGGGGAAGGAGGAGCTTATACCAAGGGCTCGAGTAGAAACTATTTGGAAATGAAGTTGGCAACGTGTACAAATATGCTTGAGACACATGATGTATGGAATGTTATGAGAGCTGTAAGAGCCCCCAATAAAACCATTGGGGGAAAAAAAGTATGCACAAACAGTACTTATGCCAATTGAACAATTTCCACATGTAAAAAATGTTTTTTGTTTTTTTTTTTGTGGGCATCACTGCCTCTGGTGGTCGTGGGCGCTACCCAGCCGCTGCTGGATTTGAACCACCAAGCCCGCGGGCCGCAGTTCCGCACTCTACCACTTACGCCACCGGGGCTCAGCCCTAAAAAAATGTTTTTTTTTTTTAATTTTCTGAAAGCTTTCCAATATGTTTTCCAAGGCTAGACCTTTTTCATAAACATCCATGGGGGCTGAGCCCCGGTGGCGTAGTAGTTATGCGCACGACTGCGGCCCACTGGGGCAGAGGTTCAATTCCAGCAGTGGGGCTGGGCCTCCTACTCCCACCACCGGAGAGCAGTGATGCCCTAAAAAAAAAAAAAAAAGAGAGAGGAATTTCTGACCTATCACCTGTTCATCATTTTTCAAAGAACTGGCAGCATTTCTGCGTGCCGAGTTGAATATACATACATATATCAGTAGTGGCATGGGTTCTGCTTTGGTCTGCTTAGCACAGTGTCAGCAGTTCAAAGCCACCAGCTGCTCCAAGAGAAAAAAATGCCGCTTTCTGTCCCATCAAGATTTACAATATTTTTTTTAGGCATCACTGCCCTCAGGTGGTGGGAGTAGGAGGCCCAGCCTTTGCTCCGTGGAGCTGGAATTGAACCTCCATCCCAGTGGGCCGCAGTCCTGCACACAACCACTACGCCACTGGGGCTCAGCCCAAGATTTACAAATTTGGGGGCTGAGCCCTGGTGGCTTAGTGGTTGTGTGTGAGACTGCGACCCACAGGGTTGGGGTTCAAATCCAACAGCGGCTCTCCGGGAGCAAGACTGGGCTCTTCCTACTCCCTCCAAGGCAATGATCCCTCCCCACCAAAAAAAAGATTTACAAATTTGGAAAAGTATCCCAATCATGGTTGTACAACAGGAAGCGTATAATCCATGGACCTAGGTGAAGTGATGCACGTCATGATTGTGGAATTGGAGGGTGTTTTCTTTTTTGTGCTTTCCCCCCCCCCCCCAATCAAATGAGAACCTTTTATTGCAAGCCAGCGGCGACCAACCAACTGACCACCCAGGGTCGTCCCGAGCACAGTACAACACACTCTGCTGAGAAGGCAAAAAGCCACAAGGCGAGGAGCAGGATCCCTCATTGACACACGCACCTCCTCAACGTGGCCAGCGTTGGGGGCATGTCCGGTGCTTGCCGTCCTCGGAGTGGAGTGTTCCCAGCAACCGTTGATTTTGAAACTGTTACTGCGGTGTGTTTACTCAAGTGCTACAAAGCCTTGGCTTCAAGATGTCCTGTGATATTTGTGAAACTGGGTATCCGCAGGGGAAAGCTGGCTCATCAATCACTTGGGCACTTGGCATGGTTCCCTGGCAACCAGGAAGGTGCCGCGCTAAGCATGCGTCAAGGGACAGGCGACTTGAGTCTGGGTGGGGTAACAGGGGGGACAGAGCCTGAAATGAGCATCTGAGGATGAAGCAAGTTGTTAGAGGAGGTTTTGTTGTGTATGTTGTGTTTTTTTTGCCACAAATAGAAAGAAAATTACATGAATAACAATGAGTACAAGGAAAGAGAATAGGTTGTAGAATTGAATGTGATGATCCTTGTACACCTCTTCTTGAAATGATTGAATTATTGAATTGTATGACGTGCGGAGGAAAGGGCTAATAAAAGGGTTTAAAAAAATAGATTTACAGATTCAGCAACCCAGAGGGCAGTTCTACTCTGCCTTATAATGTCACTGCGCTTCAAAATAGATTGGCTGACACTGGGAGCTCAGTGTAGATCCGCGGGTTCTGGTCAGTGTTCAGTGCTGTTCGGTTGATTCTGACTCACGGCCACCCTGGGTCCAACATGACTAAACATTGCCTGATTCTGTGACAGCTTCCGGCTCTTTACAATGTTGTGTCCCAGGATGCAGCCCCTGTGTCAATCTGCCTCCTCAAGGGGCTTCCTCTTTGCCACCGACTCTACCCAGCAGGATGGAAAAGCAGGCACGTGGGCTAGAGTAGCTGGGGAAGTATTGCTGCTAGCGTTCCAGTCCATACACGCATGAGTTTATTCCAAACAACTTCCAGTTTTCCTAGATTCATACATCAGATCTTCCACCTCCCAGTTGCTAATGGGAGTTTATGTTGTTTCTTCTCTGTCTCTTATTTATTTTTATTTATTTTTTGGGGGGCATCACTGCCCTCTAGTGGTCGTGGGAGCTACCCAGCCTTGCTGCTGAGAGCCGCCGCTGGATTTGAACCGCCAAGCCCATGGGCCGCAGTCCCGCACTCAACCACGACGCCACTGGGGCTCAGCCCCGTTTCTTCTCTTTTTGAGTCATACCCCAACCCCAAAGCTTTGCCCCACGCAGGCTGTGAAGGCTGACTCTCCTTTGGGAAGGAAGGTATTTTGAAAGCCTTTCCACCTGAGGAGTCATCTTCTAGCACGACATCGCGCCATGTTCTGCTGTTTTCCCTGGCTCAGCCCTCGGGATGGACACACCCATCCTTCTTCCTCCTCTGATCTCAGTCTGAAAGCTCCTCTGACACCTGCCCACCACGGGGAAACCTGCTGGCATTTGGAATCTCAATGGCATAGCCACCAGCGGCACAGCAACACCACCGTGTGACAAAACAACAGCCCAAGGTGTTTTAGAAGCGATAAGACATCGTACACAGAGGTGATATGACTGTTCTAGCTGTCTGCGAGTCCATAATAGCCGCTGCCTCTTCTGAAATTATGTTCTCTTCCCATTGAAAAGTAACACAACCCGGTGGCGTAGTGGTTGTGTGTGGATCTGCGGCCCACTGGGATGGAGATTCAATTCCAGCAGCAGCTCTCCAGGAGCAAGGCTGGGCTTCCTACTCCCACCAGGGCAGGGATGCCACACACAAAAAAAGAACTGAAGTCTCCCGCTACTGAAAGATAACACACGCTAACACCTGAGAGCATAATTCTTCCATTCCAAATGCCAATATTCTGATCATTATTAATAATGAATAGCCTCCAACTGTGGTAAGAAAAGGGGGGACATCTAGGAAACACTGGCTCTGATTACAGGGCCTGTTTAAAAGATCATCTTCGGTCCACTGGGATGGAGGTTCAATTCCAGCTCTACAGAGCAAAGGCTAAGCCTCCTATTCCCACCACCTGAGGGCAGTGATGCCCCCCAAAAAACAAACAAACAAACAGAAAAAGATCATCTTAATGGCCTTGACATGGATTGTTTTGTTTTTCTTTAACACTCAAATTTCTTAGTGTTCGATCCCATCTGCTGGCCAGAGGAGGTATGACTGCACGAACCAGTCCACTCACTGTTCCCACCCAGCCTGCCTGCCGGTAGGGAGTCCAGCATCTGGATTCTCCTTTGGCCACAGCAGGAAGCTGTGGGTCAGGTATTGTTCCCTTGCCTGGGCTCCCTCATGAGTAAGGAGAAAGGAGGAGGAAGGTGAGGAAGACGTGTGGTCCCTGGTATCCTACCCAGAAGCTGTGGATTCTAGGCACATGTGCCCTTGATGTGTCAAACCAGAGCACAAATTCCCCCTAACTGTTCAGTATATATGACAAAGTTTTAATCAGGTATGTCAAAGGAAAGACAGAATTATTTTTCTCTTAATTCTACAGAAAATTAAACTATAGAGTTGTTTTCATATGAACAGGAGACCAAGAAGTAGGCAACCACAAAATGAAGACAGAAAAGTCCTATACTGTCATGTTAGGCAGTTGATAAGGACAGCATATTGATTACCATTAACAATATTAGTAAATTATATCATATACAAATAAGCATAATTATGTTATTTGAATGTGTGATACTTGTCTTATTTTTGACAGTTTTAATTTGCTAAGCTTTCTCATTCTAAAAAAACATTTGCTTTTATCCCTAAGTCTGTGCTATTCCACCTAAAAACTTCAGTTCTCCCCACCACAGCAGAAGAAACGTCAGGCCCCACACAGTCTGCTTGGGTCCTTTCTTGACTACCCTGAGCAGAGAACTGAAACCAGGAGAGCCGGTGTTTTGGACAGCGTGGACACTTACTGACCGGTACTTTGGAGCCAGTCCAAGCCCCTTTGAACTCCAAGCCTCCTTCAGGTTCAAGCCTTCTGATACTTGTACACGCACTTGGCCAAGCTCTCCCAAAAGGTGCTTCCTGTAGTTCGGGATTCAGATCTTCTGCTTCCTTACACAACACGGTGCCTTCGTCTCTAGATTGCATCCCAGACAGATGTGAAGCCTGGCAAGTGCACCACGTAGGAAACATAGAAATGAGTTCCCAAAGGCTGCCAGGAAGACCAGAAAGGGGTGATTCAACTGGCTTGGTGCAATCTGGGAAGGTTTCTTGGAGGAAGGTTGTTTGAGGGCCTTCATTAAAATCAGTAGCCATGGGCTGAGCCCCGGTGGCGTAGTGGTTGTGCGTGGGACTGTGGTCCACTGGGACGGAGGTTCAATTCCAGCAGTGGGGCTGGGCCTCCTACTCCCACCACTGGAGAGCAATGATGCCCCCCCCAAAAAAAAAGAGTTGTATGAGCCCCCAATAAAATCAGTAGCCATGATCCCTCAGGATTAGTGGGGAGAGTGGTGATACTGGCAGGGTACAGGGATGGTGGAGTGAAAAGGGAAAACTAATTTCAGGGATCTACATAACCTCCTCTCTGGGGTGCAGACAACAGGGGCGTGGGTGAAGGGACACATTGGACAGTGTCCGATATGAAAAGGTAACAACAATTTATAAATTATTAGGGGAGGCTCATGGGGGAGGAGGGGAGGGGAAATATGGGGAGCTGGAAGTTAAAAAAAAAAAAAAAGAACTAGAAGAAAGGGGGAAAGAGGAGCTTATACCAAGGGCTCAGGTAGAAAATATTTGGAAATGAAAATGGCAACATGTGTACAAATATGCTTAATACAAATGATGTATTGAATGTTTAAGAGCTATAAGAGCCCCCAATAAAATCTATATTTAAAAAAGAAATTCAAAAATAAAATAAAAAAATAAAATCAGTAGCCAACATCAAGTGAGAAGAGCAGCAGGTGTGTCTGCTATCTGCCCAATACTCGTCCAATGCTCAGTGTGACAGAAGCCAGTATGGACACTTCAAGGTGGTGAGCAAAAGACCCCCTCTAATTAGGAGAAAGCCCACGCTGTGGACAGGGAGGAAGGAAGGGTTCCTTCAGATTCTGCCTGTCTCCAGGTTTCTTTCTGAGCATTGTAAAGATCAAGTGCTTTAACACAAGTAGACACACAGGGCAGATTTCATTGGCTGATTTTGGGAAGCAGATCATCAGGCCTTTCTTCCTAGTCTGATGTCATCTGGACACACCCGTGACACACTTAGAATGGTGACTGACATAGTAGATTGTCCATTTTTTTAATTTTTTATTTTTAGGCATCACTGCCCTCTGGTGGGAGTGGGAGGCCCAGCCTTGCTGCTGCTGGATTTGAACCACCAAGCCAGTCGGCCGCAGCCCTGCACTCAACCACTACGCTGCCGGGGCTCCGCCCTAGATTGTCTATAAATGTCAGCTACGGTATTATTTATTATTTTTTATAACAGAACCCTCACTGATTTCTGAGTCAACAACGGCAGGTGAGAAAGATCTTACTTGCAAGATTATCAAAGCCCCAAACACAGGGAGGGAGTCCACCTCTCGGCTTATAGCTGAGATGTTCCAGTACTCCCTCCCTCCCTCCAGAGTGTACCATAAATGATTTGAAATAAAATATAGCTGCTGTTGCTTTCTTTCCTAGTATGTGCGCTGTAGGAAATTTTGTCAACAAAGAATAGTACCAAGAAAGGAAGTGCATTCAGAATATTGCCACATAGTAAGTCTGTTACTCATAGAATCTGTTGTTTTCCTAGGTTTTATTTAGCTTGTTGTTGCTATTGAGAATATATACAGCAAAATACAGTCAAAAAGTGTTTCTATATGGACAATTTAGGGACCTTGGTTCCAGTTGTGAACCCATTCCCAGTCTGCTTTTCTAAGTTGTCCCCCTTATTAGCATAAACTGCCCCATTAATTTCCTACCTGGTCTTTCAATATGCCTTTGTCAATTTTATCCCTCAAAGATAATTCTTTTTTTTTTTGGGGGGTGGGGGGAGGCATCACTGCTCTCCCGCAGTGGGAATAGGAGGCCCAGCCCCACTACTGGAATTGAATCTCCGTCCCAGTGGCCCGCAGTCCCGCGCACAACCACTATGCCACCGGGGCTCAGCCCCAAAGATAATTCTTGAAAGGGGCTAATGCCCAGGGCAGATATTGTTACCTAGTTGAGCTATACTGTGGTATTGTTCTAAGACTTCTGGGGAGTCATGCGACACACAGGGCAGATTTCATTGGCTGATTTTGGGAAGCAGATCATCAGACCTTTGTTCCTAGTCTGATGTCATCTGGATGCCCCGTAGAAGCAATACGCAAATGCCACCCATTGAGGGGCATGGGGGTGGAGATTGATCTTAGCCAAAAGGCCGAGAAGCGATTGAGATTGTGTCTTTGGTGCACCCTGCAAAACTGCAGTGTCTGTTTGTAGAAAGAAAAAGTGAAGACTCTCTGCTTGCAGGAATTTCTGGGTGGCACAAACTGTGAAATGCCTGATTTCTAGCCAAGATATTGGCATTCTACACCCCCACCCCTCACCCCCAGCGGTGCCCTGGACGACAGGCTTGGCAATTTGCTTCTGACAGGCCACAGCCTTGAACACCATATGGCACACATGAGAGCCTCACGATGAAACAACAGCCACCACCAACCACATGCTCAGATCCTTGTAAACCAGCTCTCTGTCTTCATCACTCTTCAGAGAGGCGGAGGGCACTGGGAGCACTTACTCTGCAGGAAGGACATCCAGCTCTCTCTAGTTCCCACAGAAGCAAATCCGAAATGCCTCCTGAGGAATGAGACTGCACCCAAAGACCCTCGTTCCAGGGAACCACAGGAGGTTTGAGAGGCATTCCATAGGAAGCCAGGACCCTCAGACTCACACTGCATATCTCCCAACAGCGGGAAGTCCTGACACCAGAGAAAATGCAGTATATCTGCCCCACTAGCCAGCTGTGGGCCTTCCAGGTGCCAGACAGCAGGATTCTGGCTGAGTTGGATACAAGGTGATAATCAAATAAAAACCTTATAAAGAATCTTATAGTGAGCATTAAAGCCAAGGCCCAAGCCAAACCCTCCCCCAATGGCACAATGCTGGGTGCCAGGCTACATGGATTTACTTAAAAAACAAAACAAAACAAACAACCGAAAAAAACCCAAACCATTTATTAAGTTACCTGGGCAGCAAGGCTGTAGTAGATGTTGTCTCAGGAAACAGCATAGGGCAACAGGCAAAATCCATATGGTGAGATTCGACAATTATGTCTTCTTACTATTTAAAAAATTATTTTTCTCATTAATGTAAAAAACATTTCATTGCAGCTATATTATATATGTAAATGTTGCCATTTAAAAGAAAATCTCAGTGCTCTGTTCAGTAATATGAATGAACACCCACAATATTGTGCGACCATTATTCTTCCAAACTTTTCCATCTACCTTTTGGTGAGGAGATGGGCATTAAACCGTGCATACCCCCAGGAGCAAACCAAACTGGATGCTCACCTGTGATCACCTGTGCACTGGCCTGGAGCTGGGCACCATGCCATTTTCCCTGTCTTCATGAGAGCATATCACCCACCTGGCATTCTGGGGCGCATCTGGGTAGGGAGGGATTGTTGTCCACCTGTCCACTAAAAGCCTATCACTACGGAGAGGCTCATAGAGATGGTATAGAGGCTTTAAACAGACAAAACCATACATATCTTCTGACAATCTATAGCCTGTCTGGCAGTCTGCCTTTTCCATGTCACAGAGACTTCTTTTCTTCACAGTTCCTTTAGGACAGTGTTTTCCAAAGTAGGGGGGAGACCCCCTCCGTGTGAGGAGGAGGGGCTGCTGAAATTATCCCCAGAGGGCTGCAAAAGCAGACACCTACTTTATCCTGGATTATCAGGGATGGAGAGTGCAAACGTTTTTAATTACCAGGGGGGCTCTAAGTAACTTTTTTTTTCCCTGTAAAGGCCAAATAAGTTTGGGAATCTATGAGTTAGGCCTATAGATTATGTTTATTACTGTTTTTCATTTTATCTTGGGTGAAAATATACAACGTAAAGCCCACATGCATCCTACAGATTTTAGACATAAATGATCGGTGACATTCTCCACATTTTGCTAGCATTCTCTTTATTTCTGTGTTAGTGGTTTCCCTTCCAATGTTTCATTCTCTTGCCTCCAAACCTTCTAATATCAGGGCTTTAGCGGTGAAAGCTTGGGGATAAGATGATAGCTAGCTAGCTATGAAACAAGGCAACACTCAAGGTGATGATTGTACCTTGCTGGCCTAAATCATTACTTGGTTTATAGGTGACTTCCAGGGATGATTTCAATTCAATGTCTGAAGGGTTTAGGTCCATAATCTCAGGGATTCCCCCACTTTTATTAGATCTAGTCTGTGGATCCTTTAAGAAGTTGAAGGTCTAGTCCATATTTTTCTCCCTTTTTAGCTGGATTAATCGACTGTGATCTTGATCAGAATGCTCAGTGGTGTACACTGGAGTTGGAAACATAGGGAATTTAGGACAGATGATCCCTTCAGGACCAGTGGTGGGAGTGGTGATATTGGGAGGGAAGGTGGAATAGAAAGGGGGAACCAATTTCAGGGATCTACATATAACCTCCCTGGGGTACGGACAACAAGGAAGTGAGTGAAGGGACACATGGGACAGTGTACAATGAGAACAAGTAATAACAATTTGTAAACTATTAAGGGGAGGGAGGGGAAAGTGGGGAGCTAGTACTGGGAGCTTAAGTGGAGAGAGGATGTTTTGAGAGTGATGATGACAACAAGTGTGCACATGTGGCCTGCATACAATTGATGTATGTATGGATCATGATGGGAGTTGTGTGAGTTTCCAATAAAATGGAAACTATTTAAAAAA